>JABCKU010000022.1:0-119520 GCA_018221655.1 Myochromella boudieri | reverse complement strand
TCTTGGATGATCGATGTACCTTTATGGGCGCTGGAAGTTCTACCCTGCAGGCTCTTCCTTCATTAGGCGAGAAGCAATATAAAGACCAGCCCTGGCTTCATAGAAAAAAACAAAACACACGATGTCGATAACACCAAGAGGGCAACTGATTAGTCTCCTCCGTGAGATTTGTCGATCTGGCGAGTGACTGGCGAGTGGTGACAATTGGTATCAAAGCGGCTTCTCCTGCATGCCAGGCTGTGAAGATAATTATGTTCCTCAAGCGTGGTGATGATGCGGCGGATATGTAGGCCGAAATGATACAGCAGCTTGGTGCAATTTTCTTTCAAAACCATACTGAAACAGAGCGCCATATACCTTGATGTCGTTTTGCCCAATCTCGCCACCTGTCCAGATTCATAACCGTTATTGACTATTACTATGCCAGGCTCGGGTTTGAGGTTATCTGCTCCCTGAATCGTAGGTTGTTATCTGGGCCGTGGTACTTCGGGATTTAAACCAGTCGGGAAAGCTTTATGAAAGCCAACAGAAAGGTTCATTCGAACTTGAAGGGGCATGATCGTGCACATAAGAGGCTACGCAGAAACCGTATGTAAAGATGGAGTAATTCGAGTTCATGCGAGCTGCGTTACGGTATCATCAACTATCTAGGGGGTACATTAGGTGTCCACTCTAGACACGAATCAATTCATGAATTGCATCCGGCGCGTCTGTAAACCTCGATGAAGAGAATTGCTCAGTTAGTATCAAGTATTCATAATTTATTGTAGATGACACGCGGTATCATCGGCATAGTTTCCTTTACTGATGCCTCTGTTTAGGAGTGGGTGGTGGTGGAAGCTGGAAGTCCTCAAAGCCCCAATCACTTGATGTGAGCGCCGGCAGTCCTAACCCCGATCTCTTCTTCGTGGTAGTAGGGGTCCCGATCATTGTGGAAGCGCTGGACGCCTGTACTGGGTGCTGCGGTTGTACTGGTATTCGAGGGACACTGGCTTCAGACCGGCTTTGGGTCCTTTGAGCCGGCTGAGGCACGACAGAAGATCCCGATGATAATCGTTCCGATACTGGAGCAGGCGAAGAACTACGTGGTGATGGCACGCGTTCCCCAACCTCTTTTACTTGCCCTGCTGACGCGCCACTGAAGGCAAGAGTGGTGAGGGTGTAATTTACGCCCAAAGAGGGTTGTGTTGAGGCTGAACCCACAGACATACCCTGGAACGACCGAGTTAGGGAACTGTAACAAAAGTGCTATTTCAGTATCCAGAATTTAGTTTATTGGGATAAGAAACTCCGTATCGGAAATGCTATGAGGATGGCAAGACATGGTGTGTCGAATGGAGGATGGAGGCGTAGTGATGGAGTGCTGTGGGTGAACTTACTGGATCTGCTGATTCCTGAGCCGGCTCCAATTCTTGCACGCCTCCTTGAATTGTAGAAATATTGTTGCCAAGTCATTGTAGAACTGTTGAATGCGAAAGGGAATAAGATGTAAGTAGTTAGTTCAGGAACAAGTAGCAGGGCAACGAGGTCAATTAACGCCCCTCCGTAGTAACCATGTAAGAAGTACGCAATTGAAAATTAGCTCACCTTGAGACCTTCATCCAGGTTCCGTGTTATCTCGCGGTATTTGTGATAAGCCAAATCCAGGGACTGTAATGCATGTTCCCGCTCCTTCACCGCTGGATCATCTTTCCGTGACTGTAGGAAAAGCTCGTTGCGACGCTACACCATACAAAGCAATAAAAAGGTCAATGCATTAGCCCCCACAAATCAGACAAATGTCAACCAAAGACATTCAGCCAAAAGCAGCATCACCACGCGCAAAACACGTTTGTTGTACCGAGACCAACATGATGGGAACGAAAGCCCAAAGATACACATGAAAAGATGGATAACGGGGGAAAAAGTAACAGTAAATGGGTAACAGACGCATCCACCCACCTGGATCTCAGTGAGTATAGTGCCCTGACGTTGGCTGATCTCGGCCATCTCCATGAGAAACCTGTCGTATTTTGCGAGTTCCTCATCTGACACATCCTCGAACATCACGGGCTCCACTTCTGCCAGGCGGGCGAAGCCCCCTGCAACTTTCATCACGCGGTCTCGGATGTCATCCGCCGCCGCAAGCGCCTGTGCCCGCCGCATAAGTTGCTCACGCGCCCGATGTACGTCATCAAGAGCCTCGATTTGCACACGCAAAGCCCGTGCGTGCGATTGGGTCTCCTTTCCTTGGGCAGTAGTAGCAGCGGTGGAACCAAGAGTCGAGGAAGGGATAGACGCTTCAAGGTCATCCTATAATAGGGGCGTTAGTTGGAATCGGCTCGTTTGATCACCCAGCCATGTTGATATGGGCAACCAGACTGACATACCACACTCCACGTGAGTTCAATTATATTTTGTTCCCAATCGTCCCACTTTTGCCGAACAGTTTCATCACTAGCTGCAGCCTGTGAGAGAATATCCCGGTAGCCCTTCTCCTTCTGTATCAGTTCAATGTTGGCTTCGTGTGATGGCAGTCTGTTGAGTTGCCCATGCTTCCGAGCAGCCTCATCCTCCGACGCTTCATTATCAAGGATGTCCATTGCCTAAAATATGTGAGTGGTAGGCTGCCGGAAACATATATAACCAACCTCGTCAAGAATAGCCTGATCCTGTTGTGCTAGCCGTTGGACATCCTCGATTGATACATTGATTTTGGCAGGTCCATCTTCCAAACGGATTTCCTCAGCTTTTCGCAGAAGACTAGGCGGTAGTCCAATAGGGCGTTCGAGGGCCTCCAATGTGGATGGAAGATTCAGTCGCTGTAGGGTTCTATCGTCATGTTAGCTACACGAATATTCTTTGTACGGTTGCCTACTCGTCTGCTGTGTCTTGAAGCTCACGAGACACATCAATGATCCTTTCTTTTACGATGTTCTGCTTTCTGTGATGGTAGATATCTAAAGAAACAGATTAGTGAACGCGTATTTGTGGGGGGAAAACTTTACTAATCGCCTCCTTCACGCCCCATCCCATTAAGTGCGCAAAAATCATTCGACCATTGCCAATCAGACTGGTAGGATCAGATAGCCCCGCTGGGACCGTCGGTGAAACGAGGTTTGTTTGGGTAATAGGTGTCAAGGCTGATGAAGTAGGGATATCCTGATGATATATGAAATCGTTGTCTCGCTCGGCTCTGTTAAGATTTTTTTGTACAATTTCCAGTAAGGACTGTAACAGCCCCAGCCTCATCAGTCCTAGAAATTTTTAAGACATATGAATGGCCCACCTGTATATCGTGGATGACGGGCTGTGCTATTCTACCACGTCTTGCAATGTCATACGCCTTCTTGGCCTCTAATTGTGCCTCATGTAACCTTGCGATCTCGACACCGTATCTGAAATGTGATATGACACTTAAGTTGTGCGGATCGGCTGACGACGACTGTGACTCGGACCTACTATTCTCGATTTCGTCTACGCTTTTTCGATATTTTGACACTGCCAAGAAATGGTGGCTTTTTGCTTCAACATGTGGTAACCAATCCTAGAACTGCGTCACGATGATCTGACGTGAGGCAGTAGTGTGAACATACCGAGGGGAACATGTCCTTTATTGGAGGTACCGCGTTACGGATCGTCAGTGAAGTCGTTTCGTAGAGCGAGGCTACCTAAAATAATTCTAGATGAGATCAAGGACGAGTCATTGAGGAGTAGAAGGCATGAACCCTTGCAGCCAGCTTCGAAATGAGTCCATTTTTATATTGATCTACGGCAGACATGAGCTGTGGTGATTTGAAGTCTGATGAACTGGGCTCACTAATTTTAGCCATCTGCCAAGAACATTCTTGTGCTTGAGCCAGCATGAGCAGCTCGAGTGCTGTGATGAACGAGTCCGATAGATCGCGTGGGATTTCTTCATCATCAGGGGAGTACACCAACTTTTGGAGACCAGATATTTTCAAAAAAGACAGCACACCTGCCGCATACTGATGCACAACTGGTTAGTAAACAACACATATTCTTGTGGACGCGTGACAAACTTGATAATTTGCAGTAGCTCGCTTGATCCCTTCCACCGTTGACCGATCTTCAGATGCCGCCAGTTGGGAATATAGAGACGCGAGGTTGAACAAAACACCACAACGCTCAAACACAAGGTTCATTAATGTGATGGGTATCTCATTTTCTTGGAACACGGGAGTGTAAGAGATGTTTAAAGCTATCTGAACAAAGTTTAACATGGTCGCCAATACAAGTTGGACAAAACAAACTCACATCCGGTGGTAATTTCGTCAGGATAGAAACAAGCTGCGCATGGTAACTTATGAAGAGCCACGTTTAGCTGTTTATAAGATCCGATTGTGGAAAAATCTACGGACAGCATAGATGCATTGATTCGATCGACATGGACCACACCGCCCACACCATCCTTCCGAAGGCTTTGCCACAAGTTGATGTCATCTTTGAATTCGTCTGGATGCCCACCACCGTGTGCATGGATATAGTTTCGCACCGCATCTTTGACGTCGACAGGGTACGCCTTTTTGAAAGGTACCGAAAGCAGATTGGGCATGGTAATTGGTGCCTCTAATTCCAGCTTCCTCTATCGATTAGTCGTAGTGTAGCCAAAAGAACGACAAGAAATGATGAGAGTATCGATCACCCGCTAGTGTATGCCGAGGAGTACTGAGTCGAAGGAGCGAGATCGGAGTTAGTAGGAGTTAGTAATATGTTCAAGACCAGCGATCTACTTACAACTCGTGGGAAAATTGCTAGTGGTTCCTTTCCATAACACACCAAATGAGTCAGGCTGGCAAGTTTGTCTGAAAGTCACCACTAAAATACTCTGGATCATGACTCCCAACAATCGTCAGACGACATATCCATCTCTTAGGATAGCCCCATCACCTTACCTCATGTCGTGAAGTGACCGGGACTTAAGATAGCGAAACCCACTACCATCACATTCGACCACATGACTTCGAGCGTCTTTCCTGGCGCTTTGTTGATACTTGCCTTACGCGCCAATCTAATTGTCCTATATAATATAGCCCATCGGGTTACCGCCCTTCTCGGCGCCGAACCACCTCCTACTCTGTGGCGCACATGTGGGGGTAAGCGTGTCAGTGACATTGAAAAGAAGTCATCCATATCGAGATTTTTGATTTTCGGCTTCTTGGGCTCGGAAATACTAGGATTTAGCCCTTTGCTTATGCACCTGGTGCTTTGCCTCAATATGTCCGTCCAGTCGTATGCTTGGACTGATGGCCCGGGTATCACCCACTCGCCTCATGTTCATACTGCACAGCTTGTTCGGGACTGTGTCCGTCAAAACAGCGTTAGTTGTCTAGTTCTTCGGCGACTTCCAGGCCACCCCATACAGCTGATTAGGCCGTCATATTCCCACAAACTCACCGGGCTTGCATAAATATCAGGAATGATCCAGTCTAACGGTTCTCTTAGGTTTCCACCTCTCGAAATATTAGACTATTATTTTCCTTCTTCATCATGCCCCAACCATACAACACTGGTACTCCAGCACGCTATGCTCCTCAAGGTGGCCACCCCCCACCATTAACACGCGATGGTGGTGGTCGCTATCCTCCTTCAGGTGGTGGAGAAAACCCTTTGTCTGCCTTTTATTTGCCTCCGTTCTCGCCCCAGCCACCTCCTGTGCAGCATATTCAGCAACGGGGGCCACTTATGCCTACACACTCTAGCTATCCCTCTGTAGGTATCATCAAAATTATCTCACTACACTTTTTCTGATTAACTTCCAGTGGAGCAGGATATTGGCTGTGAGTTACCGCCTCGTATGCCCTCGCTGACCGCTCTAAAGTATACACAGAATGAGGAGATCGAAGTTCTACTGAGCACAAAAGGTTGGATTTTCGGTATAGTCGTTCTGGTCCTTAAAGGCGCAGACGCAGTGCGTAGATGACATCACTATCTGTTTTGATTCTGACTGGGGACCAAACCATAGATCACGAACTGGGGTTACAGAATTAAATACTGTGATCCTGGAGACCGGCGAGACAAGGAGGACAACTTCCCCGCAGAGTATGTCAGGCCTCTGAATCGCGGGTGAAATGTCTGCTCTGTGGGTGTCTGGCCGCATATGTCGTACGATCGGTGATCATATCCACGTCCTATCAGTGTAAGAGAGAATGATATCTGTAAATATCTCGCTGTTTCTGCTTCTGGCTGTCGCGACTCGTTGATTTTCAGCCCTGTATGCCTACTACTTTACATCTGGCCATACATACTAAACCCTTAATCTGTTGATTGTAACACGGGCACAGCAAGCTATGCTGAACTAGTAGAACAATGACCCCAACATCATTACGTCTGACCGCTCGTGTTGCTATGCTGTGTGTTACACCCTCATTCGCAAATGGCCGTAGGCGGTACTTGGTGGAGGGGTAAGATAGCCCGGCATCGGTAATTATCCGTCGCGTCCAATTCTGTGGTGCTATGATCGAGGCTAGTTCAGCGTCAATCGCAGATTCTTATGCTTCCTGGAACACCTCGAGGGAATTTCTGCCTAGTAATATGATCGGCCAGTGGAGAAATAAATGCGGGCGTGTCAGAAGCTTTTAACGGAACAAATATGTTATGTGGGGAAGAGCGCGTGTCCTGTGATTCAGTTGGCTTCCCAAGGAGGTATGAATGATATAGGTACCTCTGCGACTTTAAACTTTGGAGAGATTCAGGGACCGAAATTGGAGCTAGGACCACGAAGTGCTTGTCGGCGGAGACAGCATAATTACTAAGAACGTGCGCGGTGTCATAAGGGGACAACCTTGAGGCCGATATGAGGGCCAAAGCGGCGGGTCATAGGGCATATATGATCCCGATAGGACTCACTCGAGGCCGGGGAAATGCCACAGAAACCAGAGAAAACGAGTATAGTATACTGGGGATAGATAAACTAATTATAGACAGCTCGAAGTTGCACTTAGATGTGTTGAATCTGTCACATTGATTGTTCAACACCAGCCGAACTTGAGTGAAACCCTTAAATCTGGCATATGTTGGCCAGCGGGATTTAAGGATCCACGATATAATTGCGAGTATGTAATATTGGCGATACCGATATGAGCCATAGCGGGAGAAGAGCTTGAGTACTAGCCTCGTACTCAGGTAGTAAAACGGTGAATCCACACGAGGGATTATGAACAAAAGAAGTGATACCGTGGGCGGTACAAAGAGACTGTGATATCGTTGGAGCGGATCCTCACACCATATGGTATATGTAAAGAACCAGGGTTACAGATACCTTAAGCGGTACGTGGATGCAGTAGGTAAACCTATGCGACATACCATAGTGTCTGAGCCACAGCACAATATCAAAGACGGGTACAGATTGGGCTTTACAGCGGAGAGGTAGTATCCTGAGCCGCCCCTTTAAGCAAAGTCGTCCACACCGCTCACATGAAGCGTAGAAGCAGAAGTCCTATACAGATTGACTCAATGACAGTTCAAAGAAATAATGATCCCGTTGTTGTACAGGTTATGACACTTCTTGTGATGGTCCTTAAGATTCTCAAGACCAGGATGCACCAGGTGATCGACCGTCGAGAGGGAGGGACATTGCAGAGAGAGGTCGGACATGTAGAAGCGTGTAGACACAATTGAACAACTTGAGACATGGCCAGGTCGGGAAGAAGCCGAAAACCGTCGGCATCCCATCACTCGTCGCACAGGTTCGACCCTCGTTCTTTCCATCCACCATATCTCCTGTATTTCTTGATACCCATCCCTCCTATCTACTGCCTTTCTCATATACCTTCGTCCCTCCTTACGCTGTTGCTGGGCTGCAAGCGCTGGTGCTATCCCCAGACAGCTCCAAGATCATAATTTTCAGCCTTAACGAACCACTTCTATAAACGCACAGATAACACCCCCCCAAGCTCGGAACCACACCCCTCAAACGACAACCATGTCTTATCAAGAACCTGCCTCACCCGGAAGCGTGTCCAGCCGTAGGGTTGCGAATAGGAATACCAACCGCTATAGTGTTACTGCGCTTTTCAGTATGGCGGCAGAGCAGGATGTGGAGGTTGAGGATGATCTCGCGAGAGGTATGTCACAATATTCTCGTTGTATTTCCACCACCAATGAGGTACTTCCGAAAGCCCAAAAACGTTTGAGGGATTTGAAAGGCAAGATCTCAGCACAGAGCAAGAAGAACTTCGTCCTGGAACGTGATGTCCGTTACCTTGATTCTCGTATCGCGCTGTTAATTCAGAACAGGATGGCATTGGACGAGGTACTTTTACGTGCTTATTAAAGGGAAAGCAGCGAATTAAAACCGAAACTTAGCAACGCGAAGTCGAGAGAACACTAGAAGATGTTGATCCCACTGAGGGACACTATCCTGACGACCGCCGACTTCAACAGTACTCCAACCTGTTTTTCCTTCTACAATCAGAACCTCGTCACGTTGCAGCTCTATGCCGCCTTGTATCACTATCCGAGATTGACACCCTTCTCCAAACCGTCATGTTCACACTTTATGGAAACCAATACGAAAGCCGAGAGGAACATCTCCTACTCACAATGTTCCAGTCCGTACTATCAGCCCAGTTCGAAACAGCGACTGAATTCGGATCCCTTCTCCGTGCCAACACTCCCGTCTCACGTATGATGACGACATATACCCGGCGCGGCCCTGGTCAAAGCTATTTGAAGAGCGTTCTTGCTGAGCGAATCAACAGCTTGATTGAGCACAAGGATCTTAATCTTGAAATTAATCCCGTCAAGGTAAGCCAAGGGTGACTCCAGATATAACATCAACTCACCTAACTTTCAGGTATACGAACAAATGATTAATCAAATCGAGGAAGAGACTGGGACCCTTCCGCCTAATCTTCCTCGGGGAGTAGCTCCCGAAGTTGCGGCTGAAAACGCAGATGTCCAAGCCATTATTGCCCCACGGCTCACTATGCTTATGGAGATCGCCAACAGCTTCCTTGTAACCATAATTGAGAGCATGGAGAGCGTTCCGTATGGTATACGGTGGATTTGCAAGCAAATTCGAAGTTTGACACGGGTGAGTTCTAGTCATAAATGTCTTGTTGTAAATTAATGCTTCCACAGCGCAAGTACCCCGAAGCTACTGACTATGCCATCTGTTCCCTGATTGGTGGTTTTTTCTTCCTTCGGTTCATCAACCCCGCTATCGTCACGCCTCAGGCATATATGTTGGTTGAAGGTGTTCCAGCCAAGCATCCTCGACGGACATTAACCCTTGTGAGTCGGGCTCACAGCATAATCTGCCACAGCCAACCAACGTCTCCTAGATTGCCAAAATGCTTCAGAACTTAGCAAATAAGCCATCGTATGCGAAGGAGGCATATATGATAACACTCAATCCATTCGTAGAGAATAACAAGGCGCGCATCAATCAGTTCCTAAATAATCTGTGTGAAGTTGGTGACTTTTACGATACGCTTGAGGTATGCTATCATTATTTAACTCAACGGCTCGAGCCTCATCCCCAATAGATGGATCAATACATGGCTTTGTCCAAAAAAGATCTAATGATTCATATCACGATGAATGAGTTGTACAACACCCATTCCCTTATCTTACAACACATCGAAACTCTGGTATGGTCATTTCTCTTTCTAAAAATCCACTTTTCAAGCTCACTACTGAATCTAGTCCCCAAACGACAAGCAACACCTGCGAATTCTGACGGATGAACTCGGTGCGGCTCCACCTCAAGTGCCGCGAAAGGAGAACCGAACGATCGAACTCAATCTATACAGTCGCTGGGAGACGCCTATTCAGGACATCCAAAGTGCATTGATGGATTCTGTTTCCTCGAGCGATATGCTCTACATGGAGACCAAGTCTATATTTGTCCAGCTCATTCGCTCCATACCACATGCGGCAGAAAAACGTCCATACAATCTTGCTGCCATTGCCGAAAGAGCGGCCACAACAAAGGACGCTGTCCTAGTACGGAAAGGAATCAAAGTCAAGGAGATGCTGCGAGAATTGGAGGAGTTGAAAATTGTAGAGCAGACTGATGGGTACAAGCTGATGCAGGAGGAGGTGGGCGCAGAGCTCGTACACCTAGGGAACCTACGGGAAAAGGTGGTAGCTGAGACGAAATCCCTGGAAGCGGTGTACAAAACCATTTGCGACCATAACAACTATATGCGCTCACAGTTGGAGCAGTACAAGGCATATCTTCAGAACGTCCGTCTCACTGCATCGAAGGATAAAGGCAGTACAACTGGAGTGGGAGTCATCACCGTTGGAGGCAAGGAGAAGAAACCCACGAAGGCGGTTGTGCTTGGACCGTACAGGTTCACCCACGCACAGTTAGAAAAGGAGGGCATTATTGTGGAGAGCAACGTTCCAGATAATAGGTATGTTCACTTTGATATCCAACGACAACCCGCACTCACTCCGTTCTAGACGACCCAATATTTATTTTAATATCACGTCGCCAACCCCTGGTACATTCATCATCGCTCTTCATTACAAGGGTCGCGAGAAAGCCATCCTTGAGATGGACCTTAAGATTGATGACCTGCTTGAGAAGGTGCAGTACCCCGTTTTGGGTTTGATTTTCAGTCGACTGATTTTTCTTCGTCTCATAGCAAAAAGACAACAAACACCTTCTGGACTTGGAATATGTACAATTGAACGTGCCGAAGGTTCTAGGCCTCTTGAAGAAGGTCTTTGCCAAACGATGATCAGAACGATCCTATAAATTATCTACGTCACCCCCCTCTTTATTTTCCCAGCGCTACCCACATTCCGTGTTCTTAATTTTATTATTGGTCCTATTCGTTCTCTTCTCATCATCGGATGTATTATTTCAACTATGTAGCTAGCTGAGTACAGGCGCCTCTCTGAAACGTTGTTTTTGTCGACTTTATCACTTAGTCTTACCCAAATTGTTGTATGTGACGTGTACCGGTATCGGAGCGCCTTGAATGAATTGGTTGCGGTGCAGTTTGCGACATAAGCTTTGGTTTCTACACATGGACGAACCGGGCTAGAAACTAGAGAACTTGTGCCACATGGGAGCACATGGGGTGATCTGATAGATCTCGATTGGCTTCTTGATCAGCGCCGAGCGCTTGGTCCAAGTCCACGACCTTGGCTTGCCTTTGATTATTTTCTCGCCTTTCTTTTAACTGCCTCCCCCCTCTCGAATGCCTTCATAGCCCCAGTGGGAACCTAATATGTGGTCACTGGTGTCCCTCTTCCCCCTCTTTGGGCTTCTTATCCTTGTAACAGAAGCCACAGTACCCCATCTGGAACCTCGTTCACATCCTATCACGTTACCACTGCGTACTTACTCACCACGAGATGTTGGAGTCAATGGAACTAGCCGTACCCATGCAGGAATTACGCCGGTGGCCATCACCAGTGACAGACAGTAAGTTCAGATTTCCTTGATGAGGCTCTGGGCATGTTTGCTGAGGTTATTGTACAGATCATACTACGCTGTTATCACTGTTGGAGGTATCAGTTTCAGAGTTTTACTCGATACTGCTTCTTCAGATCTCTGGATAATCTCCTCGGATTGTAAAACAAAGACTTGCCTCAAAATACCTCGGTACCCACGCGACTACTCTAGCCCAACTTTCGTAGCTGTGAATGGCAACTCGACGACCTTCAAGGCTATGTATTTGGATGGAACAGGTACGTGTCCATGTTCTCTAACCGGGCGTGCAGTAAAGCTGATAGATAATAACAAGTCGCGTCCGGTTTTGTGTCCAAAGAGAGCGTACAGTTATCAAATCTGACCGTTGCGGACCAGGCATTTGGCGAGTTATTCCACACCTCGTGATATGTAATTAGGTTAATTTACTCTGATGACAGCTTTGGTCGACGATTCTAATGTAACCATGGTGGACCAGACGAGTGGCGTTATGGGGCTAGGATTCTCGAGGTTGTCTACAATCCCTAATAGTATCACCAATTGTGCGTGTCACAAGCCAAAAATTTAACGTCCATTTACTGGACTGGTCACAGCAACCCCATTTTTTGTCACCCTTGCTCAACGTGGACTTCTGGAGTACCCAATATTCGGCGTTAGCCTGACACGGAACTCAACTGGCACACTTTCCATTGGTAAGTCTACATCCACACCCGAAGCCATCGGCTCAATTTCCACCCAAGGTGCTGTGGATTCATCAATTGTGAAAAATGCAAGCCTCGTTACCTGGAATCATGTTGTCGACTTTGCTCCTTTTGGTACTGAAAGTAACATTTCGAGTTACCTGCAGTGGGCTATTCCACTATCAGGGTTCTCTGTTTGTCGAGGCCGTTTGATAGAAAATTTTCAAGCTGATGTACTTCTGACAGGTCAATGGAACACAACTTCTGCCGTTACCCTCGTATCCCAATATTACACGGAATGCTTCTTTGGCATTGTTCGATATGTGCGCGCATCTTATATTCATCAACTCTGACGTAATTAACAAACTCCTTGCGCGTAGTGGTGCACCAGGAATATATGGACCATTCCAAGATGTAGGTGACCACAATGCCCCGGTGCCTTGCTTTCTCATCCTTCATCAGGTCGCCCGCCTGTTTTCTTCGATCGATGGCGCCCGCCTCGTGGACTCTAGTGAGTGCCTTGCTCTTATATTAAAGGTTCTTATTGCTTACCTGTGAGCAGGTGGCCAGTGGGCTATTCCTTGCGATACGGTCGTACCAATGTCTTTGGATTTTGGGTGAGTCATGAACAGACAAGTACATGCACAACATACCTATCTTCCGATTAGTTCGCAGAGTTACACCCTTCACCCCTCTGACTACCTGATTGGGCCTGCCTCTGGAAACCCGAATCTCTGTTTGTCATGGCCACTGGGATCCCCGCCGAGTGCGGATGGAATCGACTGGCAAATCGGTGAGTTTGAGGGTCGAACTTCTTGTTGCGTCTTACATGTGTTCCACCTACAGGCACAGCCTTTCTTCGTACGGTGTACTCGATATTCAGGTGTGTTGGCCATCCGCTTACACTGAATGGCCAACTCACAAAAACTTCGTAGCTACGGCATTAACACCAAAGAATCCCCGCTAATTGGACTATACCCGTTAAACAACAGAACATACACTCCTGATACCCCAGACTCAGCTGCCACACTTTTCTCATCTCTCTCCGCCACTGTCCCTACCACTTTCCCCAATTTTCTGCTGCCTACGCCGACCTTCACGACACCCCAGTACGCATTCAATACTTCTGTTGATCATCTATCCAAAGGAATCGCAACATCTGGCCTCGCCACAAGCACTTATAGCCCTATCCTTGGCCTACAAAGCAAGTTCAACGCGACAGCTTTGCCTGGTATAACACCATCCCCAACACTCGCGACCTTTATCATGACCAATTCGGGTGGCTTCGTTGTTACTTCTACATCGACTCTCGTACCGCCATCGGTTACCCTGGGCGTTCCTCCAGGATGGAATGCCGCTGCACCGTTACTACGCGCACCCTCACTAGTATTTCTCGTACCTTGCTTGTTTACCTCGTGGATGTTAGCCTTTTGAAGGCTGGCTCTCTTCGGTTTTCTGCTCGTGGCGCGGAGCCGATCTTGACCTCTATTCTACAAAACAGTGCTACTTATATCTATTTATTAATTGCGGACAAAAACCCAACTGAAAACAACTCCAGAAACGTACTATGAGAGTCAAAATGTGCATTGATGCGGGTTTACCAAAGAGCTAAAGTTGACTTAGAGGATGACGGTATCATCATTATAATACTAACATGCTAGTTATGAGCCAACACCTCGTCTGTATGCAAGGTCTCGTGAGGTGAAAGTGATATTACAAATGATAAACAGCCGTGTATATGTGGTAGATGCGATGCCCAATTAAATACCTGAGAGGTCAACTATTTTGAAAGTCCGGAGGAAATACTACGACATTATCAGGATTGGCTTTTTAGCTCGACAATAACGTTGATAGTCATGAGGATGGTATATGATATGATCAATAACACGCCCCAGCGACGAGTCAAGAAGTAATCGTTCAATGGTACGAAGACGAGGGTGGCACCCAGAAGGATGAGGAGGCCAATTGTGCTCACGAACAGGGAATTCGAGAAGTGTATGTCGTAGGGCGACGAAGTTTGTTGGATAATGTATGTGCCAGAGACACCAACACCAAGAAGGATGTTAAGCATGGGGCCGCCAAAACAGGCAGAAAATCCCATGTTGGGTGCGAAAGCCTAGATTAACGTATGAGTATCTGGCGCGATCGCGTAGACAATGACTCGTACCGCCACACTCATATTTGCCACAAGATCAGCAAGGGAGTTTCCAACAGCGAATATTGTTAAGCCAATGATAGCGTCAGAAAGTCCAAAGATGTATCCAAATGTCTTACCAACACGGTGGTGAGCTAGGGTTACGATGAACTGACTTTTAGACTAACCTGAAGCACATTTACGACTTCATCAGCGATAGCCATGATCCATACAATAGCAACGAAGAACCCCATCGAGCAGCGTGCCATCCGCGCAGAAGGATGATTACCGTGATCAGAGAATATAACAACAAGAATGCCTGACACCAACCCGCCAATAACAGCAGTAATGAGCAAAGCCGTAATATGACGTGTCCCATCTGAGAACGTAAGGGTTGAATAACTGTCTTATGAATGCAACGAATTTACTGACTGAATAATACGCCGACGCAGAACACTGGGGAAATGATACACTGTGCAGCCATGAGCCACTTGCTATATGCCATCTCATGCATATCTTCCAAGACTTCTTCCTCTGCAATGAGCACGCGTGCTTCACCCTCTTCTTCAAAGTCAACAAGACGTGAATCACCCTGGTGGTGAATTTTCTCCCTCGAGGTGCTTGCCGATTGATAAGGCGTTACGACGACGGGGAGGGTAAGTGTCAGGAGCACAACGGCCGGAGTAGCAAATATTGACGCGACCTGACCTAAGATACTCTGGGTTCGAAAATGCTGTAAAGTGGGGAAGAGTGTGTGGCAGATGCGCTTGATGACACGCCATACACGCTGGATGCGTGTGAGGGGAACAAATAATTGGGACTCGGCATCCCCCTCAGAAGCTGTTGGGGACGCGGAGGTACGTATGATTGACGGAACAGTGGTGGTCGGTGGCAGTTGAGATAAGGGAGACAGTGAGCGGCCTGAAAAATATCCACTTGACTGGCTGTCAAACATATGACCTGGCTCTTCTGAGAAAGAGGGCGATGCCAGGGAGGACATCCGAGAGGAACGCCGTCGATCGTTAAGAGCTACAGCGTCAAGCTCGTCATCCCATGACTCACGATCCCTTATGGATAGTGACGTTCTCGGTGTGTGCTGGCGAGATGAAGAATGGCTACGATAATGACCCCCTGCAAATGGCGTCACTGGGCTTTCGAACATACTCAATGAAGTGCTGGCTGCAGAGGCCTGCATGTCACGAATGACCGAACGGAACTCGATAGCTCCGAGGATCGAGAAAGAAGGTAGTTGAGCATGCGATGGTGAAGAAGATGGGGTGGTACTCCTCGAATGTGAACCTAACGATAGATTGTGTGTCTGAAGCCGTGGTCGGAGAATTGTCGGGTCTCGTTGTGCGGGTGAGGGTGGAGAAACCGAAATAGCGATTGTCGAAGAACCAGATGAGCTAGCTGAGTATAGTTAGATATCAACCGGGACAGAATGTTCGTACTAGATGCTCACGATCATCCCTATATGGCTCAACCACGAGAGGTTGATCATCATCGTACTCAGCTCTTATCATCTCCTCTGTGCGTCGTTTCTGTTCCTGGCGTTTTTCCCACCATGTCCCCACAACTACGACCAGGACATAGAACACATACATGACGATTAGGAGGCCCGCTTCCCATGCGTGTATCATGCCGTCCCAAAGAATTACCAACAAAAGCGATACCGCCATCGTAAAAAAACCAACATCACGCAAAAAAGGCCCTCGATGAACCCTGAAAGGTTTGATGGCGCACATAGACCCTACAACACATGAGACGATGAATGATGCTGCGCCAAGTAGTTCCCCGATCGCTAAACTCCCCGAATCGGCTCGCATGGCCGAGAATGTTGAGAACATATCTGGGCTGCCATTGCCAAAGGCAAGAAAAGTTACACCGGCAACATTCTCGTCTAGGCCGAGAAGCTGGGCAATAGTAGCAAGGTTTGGAGTGAAGAAGTCGGATGCACTGATGCCAAGTGTCGAGAAGAGGAAAATGAGCCATATGAGGAGTAATGTGAATGCCACTGGGCGCACAGAAACCTCTGTGCAAAAGTAATGTCTAAGATAATCAATGGAAAGAAAGGTTCCTGGTACAGGGCAAAATTGTCGGACGTGCGAGCACTGCTTGTCTGGGGTGAAAGTCAAAGGATGGCACTAGATTACTTTGAATACGCAGTGCAACCGTATAGAAATGTGATCTCACCTTCTTCTCATGGCCACTGATATTCTGTGGGATATTAGGATTGAGGAGCTCAAACGATACACGTTTTACAAGGATGTCGTCTGTGCGGAGTAAGCCTGCTGTGTCTCGAACCGCATAGCGGCTTTGAGACCAGAGAAGAAAGTTTATAGCGACGACGAGTGCAAAGGTGAACCTGGCTGGGGCGAACGACATGAAGGAAGCTATGGAAAACGTAAGCACATGGGTGCGTCGACGCTGTTGCTGGGCGTACGTGAGGTATGCTGCACCGCCTAACCACGTCCGCTTTGGGAAGTCCCTATACGTACAACGTGACGTTACTCTCATTCACAAATCTCAGCTCCAGTGCCCCTCACGAACGGACGTCAACAGCCGGCTTAATTAAGGGTATGGTAGCCGACTGTTCTACATACTCATTACCGTTCAGCTGTGTAACAGGAGTCTGTCAGAACGAGAGTCCTTTGGTACCCTTCCTATATAGAGCCGTACTAACCTGAGATCCAGATAGAAGTCCCCCATCCCTTTTTTTGGGAATGGCACATGGAGAATACCAGGGTCATCACATCAAACCAGACATTACCTTATACGGTGACCGACCACCTTCGAGCGATGACAAAGGCCACGCATGATAAAAATTTTTGAACTCAAGACTTTCCCCTACCCAATGGTTTCGAGAATTCAGGTGACATTTGAGAAGCAGTACTGGCGATGCTCGGGATACTCGCAATCAAGTCATCACTAACTTCAGTGTGATACTACTCCGTACTGGGCTCATGGTTACGGTATCCTCATTGTTGGGAAGTACCACAGGCTCCTTCGCCACACCCACAGCGGCATCAAAGTCATTGAGTCTTTTTGTTACACGACAACCGAGTACCTCCAATCTTTTTCTGGCGCTTCTCGCATACAAGCCCTGCCTTTCGTGGGATTGGCACTACTTCCGAGTTAGTGAAGGACGCTAAGGTTCAATGTGTACGGGAAACCCTCATGGCTCCTGAAGAGGCGCCTCTGAAAGAAGTGACCGTTCTAGGCAAGGTCGCGACATTCTGATCGATACCGAACTCCGGATTGTGCCTTTTGAACAACTTATGGGGGACATCTTTGGATGGTTTCAGCCTGAAATACAAACGAGTACAGTACTTCAGATCAACGGCGAAAGGAGATGATGGAGGCAGGTGTCACAAGTGGCTCATGGACAAACTTGAAGCTGCCCTGAAGAATGAAGCATGGAAAACGATCAAAGATCCCTCCCACGACGGGGAACAAAGAGTCATCTCACCTACAAACGCAGAGGGTGGTAGGAAGAGGAAGGCCTCCTGCCCAGAGTACATCATGATAATATAACCTTCCTCCGCGTAAAAATACAACCCTCTATTTGTGAAATAACTTATAGTAGCTGGTTTTTCCTTAAATACAATCTCTCTAATGACACTGTCACCTATGTCCCCCCCAGTCAGATGGTAGTGACTTGGATAACACTCCAACAACGACGGTGAGAACGACAAGAAGCCAGTTGAAAAAAGTGACGCCGATCTGCAGAAGAGCTAGTCCATCGTTATCGATGGCTCGCTGATGTTGACCCTGATCTCCAGCCTCCCTCCTACGCTCCCACTAGGAGTAACGGAAATATGCACCACGAACGAACGTCAACAGCGGGCCTAATTAGGGTACGGTAGCCGACTGTTCTACATATTCACACTAGGATAAGAAAGTCCGCCTTTAGTTACTGAGCTAGTCTACCAGATACTATGAGTATTTTTGTCATGTGTAGGATGGTAAGATAACTCACTATTGTCTCAATTTTGCTCCCCACCTCGGTGTAAGGTGCTCGTCTCCGCCTCTCCGACTCCGTTGCACTAGCGTGACTTGGTACCTATTTAGAAGAATCGCTTTATATTACGATTTAGTTTGGATTAGGGTCTGTCTACTTACCCGCGCTATAGTCGTCGGCTCGGTATGCGTACCCATTGATGCAAGGCGGAAACTTGTTGACGTTGCCTGGCTACTGTTGTCTTGTCCTTTGCCCCGCAAAGATCTTCGAGAATTTAAGGTTGCAAGAAATGAATTTGCATATACTTCGAAAACGTGAATGATGAGTAACGAGTTACAGAGAAGTATCGCTTACATTTTCCAATGATAAAATCGAAAGCAAAAGAGTAGAATGAATTTGGTAAGCTGACAAACTAGAAGAAGCGGTTTCAATCAAATTACGTGCCTAACAAGGGCATGAACTCACTATAGCCACTTCGATGACTGCTACAGCTCTGTAAGAACGTCAGTGTGACAATCAGCCAATATTGACGATTTGCAACATACGATGTAAGGATGCATCGATTAATGGCGTAGACGATGAGTTTATTGATTATTGTGTTGGTATCTTCAAATTCGGAACGGTTGCTTGCCAATAGGAAACACAACGCAGTCGCTATCAAGATATCCGACAAAATGGCCATGATGGCGAAAGGTAACACACTGATGAACTAGGAGATGCTCTTCAGTCTGGGTGGTCAACTGCGTATATTCAGGGACACCTACGTTAACTTCCTTCAGCCGGGAAAACTCCCTTTTGATAAAACTGACAGAAACGTTTCGTCAATGAATAAAGTATCCCTGTAAAGGACAGGGATCAAGCGTACAAATAAACGACAGTTTCTAGATTCCAAACCTTCGTTAGAAATGGTATAGCCTCTGTCATAAAGGAATTACCTATTCCAAAACCTGAGATGTACAAGAAAGTTTTTTGTGGGTTTTGGAGTACATCGACAGAATTGGAGAAATGAGACATACAGAAATGTGCAACGACACTTAGACCCTGGATTTTAAATGGTCATTGGTTGACTAGTGTCACGAAGAAAAGACGCACTATGATCCCTGAAAGCCACCACTTTATCCGTTCTGGGCTCACTGCAGAGAACCTATGTGAGGAAATTGATTTGTTCTGGCAAAGGTGTGACTCACAACTGTATATCCTCTTAGTGAAAAAACTATTACAAGGGATTGCCTGTTCACTATGTCGTTTTCTCATGCAGAGTATACAACGTACCATTGTACGGTGAAGGCCATGACGATCTATTTTACATTAGCATCACAATGCCAACTGCAGATCAACAACCTACATTGATAGCTATAGATGCCTACCACGCAAAGAGCTTCAGTTTCGCGAGTATATGGGATGCATATGTAGATATTCACAAACAAAGACCTTTGTAAAATGATGTCGAGTGAGTCATTTTGAAAGGAAAGTTAACACTATACGAACCAAGTCCCTTGCGCTAGTGCTTGAACATTCCCAAAGCCCGATATCTATCGAGTCCAACCATTGATACCATGGATTTCAAAAGCCACAGTTCCGAAACAACATACTAGGTAATAATACATCGTGTGGCACACTGTCATTAAGGTGGCATGCTTCAGTTAATTGTTGGCAGATTGAGTTTTAACAAGGCGGTACCCACTCAGGATTACATGCAGCGTATCCAGGACCCTGGTAACGGACGTCATGTATGAGAAGTAATCCCCCTTTATCCATAACTACCATACCATATTATAGCCACCTATAGGGCGGATATTTCAGTGTGAAGGGATAAAAGAATATATCATAGGTACTTACAAGGATTTTTAACCAATAGCTATCTTTTGGATAGTATGTGTAATAAAAGTACGTCTAGAAATCATCATGGTATGAGAATGGTTCGATGACGATTGATGACAGACTTTACCTGCAGGGTTGTAATACCGTAGACACTCATGGTCAACATTGCCCCCACAAATAATGCCCCTGTATGAAGATTGCCGCTTAGCACTCACCAGCAGCCAGGGATTATCTGTAACACACCAAAGGTCTGTCCGATATCGAGCTGAGGCATACCAGGCTCCAGGTCGCCGCTGGCAAGCAGCAGGCTGTATCAATGCGTAGCGGCCAGAAGGTGGTGATGAAGAAGGCCAGTGGAGAGTGGAGAAGTGTCATGGGCTCAGTGGCCGTCGTGATCAGCGCTGCCCAGCATGATTTCCATTTGGAAAGTGTTGAAAGTTGGGAATCCGATCAAGTTCTTCGCTCTTCGATATCCAGCTGACTTTTTATGATGGCAATATCCATCACATGCCTTGATGACCCTTTCTTTCCTCTCTAAGTGCAGCGCACATTCATTCTTCTCCCTGAGCACACACTTGACCACAACATAACATACAGCCCAGCCCAAACTCAGTCCAAGCCCAGTCTTCCTTTTCCACCTCAAGTAAAATATAGTCATCGGACTTTGAGCGCTGCAAGTCCGTTTTCGGTCCCTGAATTGAAATAATTTGATCATCGAGTTGCCCATATGGTCCACATGGTCCTCTACCCATCTTTTCGTGCACGAATTTATGACCGTCAGGATCACGTCCTCAATGCCAGATGTTGAAGGTCTCCCGTATGGCACATCATACCTCCTTCTCAAAATTAACTTGACGTAGAACTACGCAGATGTAGCGTTGAAAAAACCGGATGGCCCCCCACAAGAACCCCCAGCGATTTTGATCGACATGGAACCAAGCGGACACAAAATTTAAAGGACTCGGCAGGTTAATCCAACAGCGGACAATCCGTAGCTATAAAACTTCAATGTAAAGGAAAGAAGATGCATTGATGACATAGAAGCTAGCCGTCGAGTGCGTAAGTCTACGGGCAGCGGGAGATACTTCCTTTAAACAGGGGCATATCCAACGGCGGTTTTTCTCGAGTCATCCTTCGCATATCTTAAGAGTGTGTAAGATTATTGCAAGTTCGATGTGGCGCTGTTACTGGCTAGAAGCTACTTATGTAGATACCAACCCTGGTAGTCACTGGTATATACACATGGGGCGTACTGTATCGAGACTGAGTAAGCTGTGGATTGGAGACTCTTGTTATCGATGAAAGTCGGACGACCAAGGAGGGCGCAACTATACCCAAGGGATATAGGCCCTTTCAAAGCAAGGAACCAAGTAAAAAGGTGTAATTGGAGTCCTGGCCAGAGCGTGTGGCGCGACATGCAAACGCTATGAAAACGTGAGCGCAGAAATTTCTATCTGTAGATAGTTTAGAAAGGCGTTTCACGCTTTAAATTATTTCGCGTGTCAAGATAGGAACCTCGCTACTATCAGTACTTTTGCTCGCATAGGTGTCAGAAAAGAAAGAGGACTTGTACCGTATACTAGTTCTGAGTTTAGGGTCATAAGACACGAAGGCGATCATGATCGGTACATCTGGCTTGTATATGAGAA
Source organism: Myochromella boudieri (assembly GCA_018221655.1). Taxonomy (NCBI): domain Eukaryota; kingdom Fungi; phylum Basidiomycota; class Agaricomycetes; order Agaricales; family Lyophyllaceae; genus Myochromella; species Myochromella boudieri. The sequence goes on along the minus strand of JABCKU010000022.1, from coordinate 97,880 downwards.
CGACGAGTGGTTGGGTTTCTTTCGTTGAAGATGAACTTGCCACTGAAGAAGTCCAGCAACACCAGGTACATTCTTTACAATGCTCTGAACGCCGTCGACGGGATTTTGCAGTAACTTCACATGTTCGTGCAATTGATACCACTGAGAAGGGATTCTTGAATTTGTAAAATTGGGGATATAGGATCTTGTAGGATGTTCAAATACAGGAAAGGTCAGACATAAATTCGTGTGTACAGGGTACGGCTTCGATATGAAGGTGGTGTCGCGATTAAAGATTGTACGTTGTGACGGTTGGGAGTGGGAGCTCTCGACTCTACAACGCGCTGCAACTGCAGAAACAGGGCTTGGAAGGGACCCATGCCAACTTCCGCGAAATGGTGAAGTCTATAAGTCGTCAAAGAGTTTGTAAAGCGTTCAAATATATCCAGTCATATTCTACGCACTGTGGGCCCCTTGTTCACGCTCGCGGGTATGATTTGAACCATCACATAACTGCAATCAACATATCAGACGGCGTCAGCCTCTAACCAAACCAGGTTACCAGTGTCACTATCTTGTCCATTCCATCCCAATTGGTTGAAGGGTCTGCCAGTTCCAACATCTTACATGGCTCGGTTGACGAATTTCTGAAAGAGTCACAGCTCACGATAAAAATTGGGTAAGACCTGGCAAAATGGATGAGGGCCAACGTTGGCCATGGGACTGGTCGCGAGAGTGCCAGGTCGACGTCCCGTTAATCGACGATCACTGATTGTGCCGTTTCTCCTTAGTCCCCCTTTCGTCCTTCTTTGGATACACTTCCATACGCCTCTATTCAGTTTCTCCATATGAGATATCGAAATCTCACACCTCACTAGATTCTGAAACAGTTTGCTGCTTTGATGGAAGAGGAGTTTGGTTGACTTCTGTATCATTTACATCATATCAGGTTGTTCATAAGCTTGACAGACTGTTTGTAAGTCTTGTCATTTCAAGGTTCCCCGCGCTTCCTTACTCCCTCCCTGAGAAAAGTACAATCTTAGATGTTTAAAATACGCACCCTCGCGTATGTAGCTGGCATCATCGTGAGTTCTATCGAGCTCATGGCCCCCTCCCAGTAGGCCGAATCACCAACTATTTGCAGAGTATCTTCGTTTGGCGAAGTGGACGGGTCCTTCAAAACTCAATTCTCACAAAACACCCTTTCACTAAAGGTTATTATGCACATGGGAACTTCAATTACGCCTGCAAGCCCTTGGAAGGTGGCCCAGACCTGAAATATTGTGAAGATATGAGCTTTTGGGATCATCTCGACGCACAGGGAAAGCTCGTAAACCATGCCTTACTACTCAGCTGTGACGCGAGCCGTAAATCGTGGAACACGGTCATGGGGCCCCTGAAAAACCCAGAACCCCATGGCTCACTGTGGATATACGAATCTGACGGGAAGGGAAAGGGCATAAAGGATCCATCGAAGCTGAAACGTCTGACACTAAAGGGCTACCCAGTTGACCATGACTTCCACCCTCTAGGCGTGGTAGCTTATCCTTCCTATGCTGGGAACACGTCTAATCTTTATGTCATTAACCACCATCGCACTCATACATTCGTCGAACAATTCACACTATCGCCCTCTGCACCGACCATTGCGAACCATGTCCGGACGCTATCATCACCTCACTTTCACTCCGCGAACGCCTTGGCTCTCACCTCTCCCAATTCGTTCTACGTGACCAATGACCACCTCTTCACTCGTCGCCTTGCATACATTGGCGGCATCCTTCCTCTCATTGAGTCTATCTTTGCCTTGCCCTTGGCCTTTATCTCTCATGTGACCCTCTCCCCACCTTCTTCATCAGGCCCCCAAATCGAAAAGCAGCAATTTTCCACTCTTTTCATTCCCTTCCCGAACGGCATTGACGTATCACCGGACGGCACCCAAGTCGCAGTCTCCTCCACCACGCTTGGTAAAATCCTACTCTACAAGAGAAATCCTACGACGAACGAACTTACTCACACGGAAGATGTCTTTGTCCCATTCGTGCCTGACAACATTGGTTACACTCATGATGGTTTAACTCTTCTTGTCTCCGGGCATCCCCATTTCCCTACTGTTACGGAAGTGGCAGAACAAAAGGCTCAGGTTGCTCCAAGCTGGGTGGTTTCGATTGATATGCGTCCAAAGGATGGTACTCAGCCTAATAAAGACTTTGATCTACGTGCACCGGTTTCGGCGATGGGGAAGGTGCCACCAGTGGCTGGAAGGGAGGTGACAACGATATTCCAAAGTGACGGGTCGGGCTTTTCGTCGTCGTCAACCGGGCTGAAGGATCCCGTCACTGGAAAACTATTTGTGACCGGTCTATACGATGAGAATGGTGCTATCGTCTGTACTCCATCGTCCCATTGAGTGGTCAAATGTTTGGGTTATATACTAATGCTATGTGTACGTGCCATCTGACCTTGATACCTTTGCTCTCTGTTTTCTTTCTCTTCCGTTCTTTGGTCTTACATATATAGGAAAGAGTTACTACATACATAAGAACATCGGTACCAAAGAAACAGTAGGCGGATAATCCTCTTGACGCCTACCTAGAAAACAATTATCGAACACGGTGTAGAATGGTAGATGTCGTGTGTGTCGCTGGTGGGGTAAGAGTAATTCGTACAAAGGTGGCGTTGGAGTTGTGAAGAGCGACACATATGGCTAAGAGGTTACAAGCAAAGAGAGATGGAAAGTAGAAGGAATAAAAAATAAAGAAGGATAGATACGTTCCTCATGGAGGCTGTGCCAAAGATACCAGAAAGTCAAAGGAAGTTGGGTAAGAATGTGCTATGATTAGAATCAGTAAAGGCAACAACAAAGTACAGTCAAACTGAAACTTACATTGCACCCATCCCAAAAGCAAAAGCTGCTGCTCCCCATGCCAGTTGTCGCGTTCTTGGCTGTAGCTGGAATCTTCCAACACGGTTGTTGGTCGCTATCGTCCTGTCGCCTAGTTCAGGCTCTTTGGGATTGAACTGCACCGTCTGCAATTCATCGTCATCGTCTTTTCTTGCCCTCTTCACTCCAACAGCCGAAGTCTCATTAACCGGTTCCTCGTCCTCGTCCTCGTCCTCTTCGTCCTCATCCTTTACCGGCTTCTTTGAGGCCACCTCGTTCGCATTTCTCTCTCTCTTCAACTTCTGCACTAACGCCTGTTGCTCCGCGATATCTTGCTCATGAAGCTCGGATCCAGTAACACCGTTCTCAACTATTTCTGTTTCCTCGTCGACAATTGATAGGTCTGATCCACCCGGTGTTGTTGTTTGTATATCTTCTCGCCGAGCGGCCTTTGCGGCCTTTGGTGTCCGCGTAACAGAAGCCGTTGGTGCGATGGCCACTAATCGTGGTGCGGGACTTCGAGTACGAGATGAGCGTCGAGGAAGAGCTTTTGGAGGCGATGTTGGAGGCGAAACAGGAGTAGGTGCTAGTGCAGGGGATGCTTCTTTCCGTCTCTTGGGTGGATTTGGTTGGCCAGCAGTAGGTGAAGGTGTTGGTAGTGATGTGGCACCGTTGGGTGCGGAAAGAGGCTTTGCAGATACTGTTTCTGTTTTCACTGCCGCATTAGATTTCTGTGACCGACGATAGTTGGCACTTGGATCCGGTGTTGCTTCAACAACCGTATTGATCAGTTCCCCGAGTGCATAACTTTCACCCAATGTTCGCGCAAGGGCCGGGCCTACCCATGTCCCCGCAAGACGAGTTATTGAGGGGTTGTGAGGCCCACCATTGTTCCCGCTGAGGTCAAAGTTATCCTTGACCCACTGAAGTTCACCTTTCTCTTCAGTATCTGGAGCGTTTGGAAAGGCAGCCCTGTACATCGTTGTAAGACTAATGGCTCCAGTGTCAAACCGTCGAAGGATGAAAGCATGTCCGGTTGACTGTAATTGACAATGAGTACGGTAACGGAAAAGAGTATTTTGCATACCGTTGGTGTTTCAATTTTCAGTCGGCCAACCTGTGTGATATAAGAGTCGGAACGCGCAAAAAGATGTTGTATACTTACTAAGATATCCTGCCCTTGACAATTCAAGATCTGATACTTCACTGGCGGCAACGTGCCCGATTTTACTGGTAATAGATTGAGATTATATCCAAAAATGAGACCAAGGTAATAGAATAGGTACGCACATGTTGCAGGGACATGAGGGTTTGCATGACGCATAGGAAGAGGTGGTCTGGGTGTAGGGCCCATTGTATGTATGAATTACTCCAAGGCTAACAGAGAAGCTCTTATGGCAGGGTGGCAGGGATAGGGGGCAGACCAAAACATGAACTTCGATAATACACAACTGTAAATAGACTACTCTCCCACGGTCAATTAAACAAACGTGTCAACCACGCATTGAAGTTACTACTGAGTACGTGGATAATGGCAACTTCATGAGGGTGGAGTAGAGACAATGTCTTGCGCGAGAGGTCAAATTAAACCTACTTTATCTCTGGACGGCCTACCAGTGCTTCTACAAGGCCCCCAATTCCATCCCACCATGAGTGTTTCCCTCTTCTATTCACCATATCTGCATGCTTCAACATCACCTGTACTGGGACCCATTCTACAGAGCTTGACTGGATGGTGATAACAGCTGCACTCTCACCAGTGGCATACCTCGTTTTCGCAGGCTGTTGCTGCAACAATGCATGGTGCCGCTCGATGAACGCCATGCACTTTAGTGACAGTCGTACTGCACGTGCCCGGTCCATGGGTGAAGGAACACCACCTTGTAATGTGTGTCCTAATGATGCAGAGCGGGCATCGAACAACGAGCCACCTTCTTCCTTGAACATGTTTGTCAGCACTTCCGTCGTGTATACCGACGAAGCTGCCTCATTCCTAAAGCACCAGACACATGAGGCAATGTAATCTAACAATGTTGTAGGAAAGCTTACCGAATAACGAGCCTTCCCTCGCTTTTGCCCTTCTCATCTAAGCTGTATCGTGTTTTTAAGAACCTAACATCTCTGCGTAGCTTGTCCAGGCTCATCCCTATTTCGGGCGTGTATACTAGGCAAGCACCAGTCTGGTGCAAGAAGAGGTAGGTCAAATGCAAGCTATGACTGCGAAGCAAGTTCGCTTACCGCAAGAGCACCCATCGTAGCGATATACCCACATTTACCTCCCTGTGTCTCAACGACGAACACACGGTTTCTACTTGCGCTTGCACTCTGCTTGATAGCGTCGCAGGCGTCCACCAAAGCATTCAAGCTTGTGTCGCTTCCAAGACTGTATTCCGTCATCGGCACATTGTTGCTGATTGTTGCGGGTAAGTGGACCATCGGGATGTGGAACGCAGGATAATGCTTCCTGCCATCGTCCAAAATCAACAGCGCATTGAACGCTTCAAATCCCCCGATCATCATCAATGCCTGAATATTGAACTGTTGGAATTTTGCAGCAACCGTTCCGAGGTCGACTGAGGGTAAAGCTCGGTTTGTACCAAGTTCTGAGCCACCGCGTGCCATCCATGAATCAACTCCTAGCCAAGAGAGTTCAATAATATTGTCATCGAGAAGCCCACGGAAACCATTTTGTACTGCGAGGGGCGTGTGACCTTGTCCAATACAGTAACGAACAGCAGCCCTAGTTGCTGCATTCATTCCCCCGGCGGGTGCTCCCATACTTTACTGCAAAGTCAGTAATAGGCACCCCTATGCCGAAAGGTACATACTGCATTATGCCTATACGCAGACGCTGAGAGGAATTCAGGAAAATAAGTAAAAAGTCAAATGTAATTTGTCGCACCTCCTCCTTCGGTAAGTTGGGCTCTTTTACTAACACCGACGTGGCGGTAAAGCCGTGCAAACTCTCCGCAAACTCTGGATCTCTCAATGACATAGCTTTCTCAAAATCTCTATCTTTAACGGCCTGGGCTACGGCCCTAGTCTGCGTTCGGATAAATCAAACTTACAAGGTGTAGTAGGAGTGAAACAAAGTTACCGTCTCGACGGCTTCCATAAGTGGTACACGCATGATCTTGTTTTCTTGGGTCCCAATCATATACGAAGGAGTTTCAGGTGTAGATTCAAGCAAAGCGGCAACAGCTTCCACGCCTTGTAGTGTGGGCTTTGGTAGTTGTGTCAGCTTGATACATAACTCCTGGATGTACACACCAAAATACGATCCCATGCACAAGGCCGTCCGCCTCTCTGAGTATGACCTAGGGTGGTCACTCGCGTATCAAGTCCAAGACGATCCGTCAGGACATCCTTGACATATTCTGCCTTGATGGGATTGAGGTCAACGTCAATGGCTCCCTCGGCAACGATCACGATCGTTTTGCGCTTCCCAATGTCACGATGCTAGTGGTACAAGAAATAAGTGATCATTCAAAATTAAAAAGGATAAAAGTATACATGCTGGATGGCGGCACACATTTCATCTTCCCATGGCCTGCCTTTCGGTGGTCGTTCCGGAATGAAGATGAAGTCAGCACCACCACTGTAAATTTGTAAGACCCTGGGTTGAAAACCGGGATTGAGAGAAAAACTAACGCTACACCAGCGAGGAGAGCTAACCATCCACAATGCCTCCCCATGACTTCAAGCACGAATGCGCGTGAGTGACTGAAAGCAGTAGAGTTGATATTGTCGATAGCCTCGCAGATTCGGTGTAAAGCCGTTGGAGCGCCGATAGTCATATCAGTCATCGACATGTCGTTGTCGATAGATCCTACTAAGCCAACTATCTTGAGGTGAGCATGAGCCTGTGCTTGAGCCTCTGTGATTTTGGCTGGCTTTCTAGTGATTAGCCAGAAAATTGACACAAGGTGGTTCGGCGCGTACATTGTGAGCAAAGTTCTGCAACTAATTTGGGCCATTCTGCTCTGAAGACGTCAGCCCCGGTAAGTGAACCGTCACCGCCACAAACGACGAGCGCATCGATACCCTCTCTAATAAGATTGTGAGCAGCGGCCAATCGACCTTCAACGGTGCGGAACGCCGCCGATCTTGCCGTCCCAATGAGTGTCCCTCCCTGAATGGCTGAGACCTTAAACCACTCATGCAAGATTTAGACTCACTTCAGCAAACCAGCCACGAACATCGTCGAAGCCCACTCTAACAATGTAACGGCCCTTGAGCGTCCTTCCACGAGCATAGTCTCCAGTACCATCCCGAAGTAGGTTACCGTCACCAAATCGAAGGTTGTTGACTATCTTCGAAGATGGTCCAGTTGGAGTACTAGATGATTGGTCGCCGACAGGAGGAGTGTCCGATCCCGTGGCCTCTCTATATTCTGTATTTCCTCTTACTAGACCTTCGTAACCCTCCCGCACAACCCACATCTCACAACCCCTGCGCAAGACGCGTCAAAACCTGAAATAAATCATTAATACTATTGAAAAGCAAAGGCGCACTTGAGAATCCCTGTCTTCACCACCGAACGCACTACTGCATTCATTCCCGCACTGTCTCCTCCAGATGTAAGGATGGCAATCTTCATCTTGTTAGTTATATGCCTTTGGGCTGCAGTGTACTCGTGTTATAGGGCGTAGGTCGCTACAGTTCGAGCGTTGTAGTATAATCTAGATTCTAAGCCTGAGCAGCAAGTTGGATTACTGGTGAAGTTTGAGTTAGCGGTGATAAGAAAGTTTTGCACTTGGCGGAGGTTTCACTTCCTAAGAGGAACGCCGTCATCAAATTTGAACCCGCCACGATGAACGTGGGTGATCGATAGCCATCATCTTATCCACACAATCTTCCGCTCGTTATACCATACCAACCGAAGATTGGGCTATAAAGACTATGTCATGCACGTCGGGATATGCCAATCATTGACATTGACTTCTGTCAACTTTCACGAGTTGTAATTAAACATGGGTAGGACGAGCCATAACATCAACTTATAGTGGCCATTTCTCGACGAATCACTTGTTAACCTTGTTGACACCCCCCAGCCAGATGCGTTTCTACCCGTAGCTGGCACAAGCGAATTGCGGCCAAATACAGGCAAAAGAGTCAATCACCAAAAATACTTTCCTCCGCGGAAGTCTGGAAGATGAGCAATTGGAGTGGTCCTGGGGGCTGTGTTCTGTTCACTGGGCTCAGAGGACCCGGGAAGCTCCCCTACCTAGGCTCAGTTCTGGAACCTTTATCTGAAGGAACATTTATCGACGCAAGCAATGTCGACGTCACAGCTTGAAACCTGCCTTTTGATCGATTTAGCACCCTCACTGTGTCGTGAGGTCTCTCCGAGTCGCTACATATGACCAACCACAAACTATTCTGCACGCGGTTAGCGCTTATGGTTGGGCATAACGGACGGGGATATTTTCCTGTGAAAGTAAAAATTTACAGCAAACACTAGGAGCAAACTAGGAGACACGTACATGGGCCATCGCTTTACTCACCACTCAGGTCGATCACTTGTTGGAGATCCCTACAGTTTATGCTGGGCCAGCCCTTTCTCTACCGCCCAGGCTAATACCCTCGTGCCTCACACTTTTGCCAACTTGCATTTCAGGTGAAGCATGCGTACCCGGTAACGGTGTCTCTTCTCTTCTACAAATTCAATATACCCCGTACTTCACCGACGCTTTGCTTCATGTCAACTCCTAAGCGCAATTATCTACTCTCCTTTAGCCTCCGGCGCCTCGGTTATCCTTGGTTATCTATTCAACTTTGGACTTCGCTCCTGGTAAAACCTCACTTAGCATATCAGCCCTACCCCTTGTGGGTTCGTCGTCAGGTTTCGGTGGAGAATTACATGACCCTATACAAAGAGCTCAAACCGGATCTTGGGACAATGATGCTGACCGGGGATCTGACGGATCAAGTAATGTTGACCGTTCATCACGGTGTTTTGGCGTTCTGCAGTGGAAGAAGTATATATTCACAGTTCGTTGAAACATCCTCGTCATTTTTTCTTCTTCTATTTTTCCGTTCTTCCCATGGCACCTTCACGCTTCACTGGCAGGTTCCCGCCGACAGCAACTTCAAGTGAAGTCGAGCTCCAAAACAACTCGCTCGAGTCGTTCCTAGTGAAACCACAGATTCCAGATGGTGGCCTGAGAGCATGGAGTACAGTGGCGGGATCGTATGTAAAACGTCACTTTGGCATTTAACCAAATCTGATTGTCTCTAGTTGGTTTATGATGTTCGCCACATTCGGGTCAGTGAACTTTTGTCTCGCCTTGTATATGCGGTGTGACCCTAAAGTACTGCTCGTACAGTTATCTCAACTCATTCGGTGTTTATCAAGGTAAATTTTTTTTTCGTATTTCTCTGACACAGGGTGCTCATTCATAAAAACAGACTTCTACACCCGAAGCTTTTTGTCTGGGGACCTCCCCAGCAGGATTGCGTGGGTTCAAATTACATCTCGCATCTCTACCGTATCACTGACCATCGTTTTCTTTTAGCTGGATCGGAAGTCTTCAACTGGCGATGCCATTTGCCTTGGGACTTGTGTCCGGTAAACTGCTCGACATGGGCCATTTCCACATTATTGTTGGCGTTGGATCGTTCCTCTTTTCTCTATCGTGAGCGGGATATCTATTCAGTTGGTGAACTTTGACAAGTAATAAGATGATCACTTTAAAGACTATTTATGCTTTCACTAGTCCAGCCACACCATTATTATCAGGTCTTCTTCATTATTCCCATTGGTACCCAAAGTCAGCTGCTGACCCTCAATTTCCATGGCAGGTTTTCCTGAGTCAGGGTGTAGGAATGGGCATAGGGCTCGGGCTCGTCTTCGTGCCATCTCTCAGTATCCTGGTACAACATTTTTCTCAACGCCGAGCTCTCGCCTCGGGTATCGCGCTTAGCGGAAGTTCTATGGGTGCAGTGATCTTCCCCATCAGTTGAGTCCCTGATGAGTATTTCCAAAAGCTCTGGCTTATACCGTTCCTTGTATAGTGCTAAAGTGAACTTCCCTTACTACTCTCCATGGCGATATAAAACTGACATCACCCTCCACCTAGCCACCTCATTCCCAAAATCGGATTCTCGGCGGCCGTTCGCGCTACGGCATATATTGTCTTGGGTTGCTTGATTGCCGCCAATGTGCTCATGAGAAGGAACCCGACTATCACCAACCTCAGAGAAAAAGCACCTCCTCCAGATATCCGCGGCTTCTTCAAAGAGGCTTCTTATGTCGTAGGGATCTTGGGGTATATAGTACCTATACTTGACATCACCTATATCTGAACTTGTGTTACAGATCCCTTGTAGGCCTCTTCGGTGCTTACTTTCCAGGTATGAGAGACACCATCCATTTGTCTATTCTTTTTATCTCACCAAACTTTGACAATGCCCAGTCTTCTACCTGCAACTGTACGCAGTTCAACACGGTGTCGGGCTTTCTCTTGCCTTTTACTCAGTACGTCTCTTTTTTACTCGAATCCACCCCAATCGTCCGACTAAATTTTGTCAAGCTCGCGATCCTCAACGCCTCCAGTGCTTTAGGGCGCATCACAGCAAACTTCCTGGCGGACCGCGTGGGCCCATGGAACCTTCAAGTTCCTACCACGTTCATAGCAGGTGCAGCAATCTGGGCCGTCCTTGGAATGTATGTCTTCCCCTGGATACTTGAAACTTGCCCCAGTCGTCGACTGACCCACACAATGCACAGTAATAGCACAGGTAGCCTCATCGCCGTCAGCATCGTTTATGGCTTCTCGTCTGGTGCCGGTAAGAGTCACCCCATACCCGCTCCCCGTAACATTTAACCCAATTTTTGGTCTTGTAGGCCTCTCACTAGCCGTTGCTGGCTGGGCCGCAATGGCACGGAATCCACAGGAAGCCGGGTGAGTGCATCCTCCCTCGGTGATTACGGGCCGCTGATGCAGTTCCACAACTAGTATACGCACAGGCCTTGCCATGGCTATAGGCAGTTTTGCATGCCTCGGCGCAGCACCGACACAGGGCGCCCTTCTGACAAACCATTTTGATTGGATACGGCCCATCGGGTTCTCTGCCGTGAGTCCCTATAGTTTCAATTTGTAACTCCTCGTACTCAACTGTCCTTGGCGATCATATAGTCCGTCGTGTTCGCGAGCGGATTCCTATTCCTCTGCACGAGGATGCTCCTAGCCAGGGAAAAAGGCACGCAGAAAGTCTGAACAGATAGTTCATTTACTACCATTTTTTGAAAAGAATGCATGACTCGACTGTCGCTCTAGTACTCTCCCTCTCCCAGCCTCCCCTTCATGACGCTTACGCGATCTACGTCCCTACGAAAACGCATGACAACAACGATGCGTACAACATATTTAATATCATTATAACTCAGTTAACACCAGTAATGTACGGTAGTGCTTGATGCATGTCCTCTTATTATAGTTGTCCTTGTTGGATAAAATTATTTTGAATGATGTCCACGGTGATCGATGATCTCTGAGCTATGGAAATGGAAATCTCATTTGGTCAAATCGTCTTCTTAGAACTCAAGTTTGTCCAACAAAGGGCAACAGGAAATACAAGACAAATCCCAAATTCCGTCCTAGTTCTCACCCAACTCAACTCGATACTACCCGTGGCGCCAACAAAGTTTTACAAGGACATCATATACGAGTATGTCTTGTACCCATGCAATCAACTAAAATCAGAAAGAAAAAAAGAAACATAATACTAACCCTCCCACAGCCCGAAGCGCTCCATCCCACACACACGTCACACATGCTCCGGAACTGCCAAGAGGGGGGGGGGAGATGTAGACTTTGTAAGTAATAAAAGAATTAAAAAAACAACGGGATGAGGGGGGCTACTACTAGACTAGTGTACATCACGAAAACATGGATTAGGATGGAGTAATGGCTGACTGACTGACTGACTGGATGGATGGATGATGAGATGGTGGGTTGTATCATGGAGTGTGGGGATGGTGACGTATACGTATTATTGCTCAGGAAAGTCCGAGGATGAGGATGAGGGATTTTTGAACAATGAACAAGGATCGATGATGGGTTGGGTTGTGGTTGTGATTACGATAATAATGATGATGATGATGATTGTATCGATGGGCATGAAATGGTAACTCGGACACAGTGCTGATGGATGGATGGATGGAATGCGAACGTCGTAGCACCAACGCAACGCAACGTATGTCTACAAAGCGAAGGAAAGGTGGCGACGACTTGATTAATTAGAAATTACTGTTGGTTGTGAGGAAACATGAGAGGGAAGAAGAAAGAGACAGAAAGAGAAGGAAGAGAAAGGAAATCTGGCAGTGAGATAAATATATCCCAAACCATTGAAGCCCACAGGACAAGAACGACAAGAATAAATGTGTGTAAGCATGCACACGGATGATGGGAAAGTGGATGAATGGATGAATGTATGGGCGTAGAGGAAAGGATGCTTATATGTACGAAGCACCCACACTATAGAACCGCAGACCAAAAAAAACGAAACTCAAAGAAAGAAAAAACGAATCAAAAAAAGAACACAAAAAAAAGCGTTTTTTTTTTCAGGCAGACCTCCCAAAATGTTCATTTCCAGAGAGATGGGCGCCCCACCTCCTCACCCCTGCTGCGCCAAAATCCCCCTCCTATACCCGTGATGATGATGTCTCCCCTCCGCACCCATCCCAAGCGGGATCGGCAACGGCAACTCCCTCTCCCTCTCCCTTCCTCTCTCCCTCCCCCTCAGGCTCTCCCCATCCCTCAAATCCCTCGCCTCCCTCTCCCTCTCCCTCGCCTCTCTCGTATCCCGCTCAAAGCTCCCCCCTGCCCCAGCCCCGCTCGCAGCAGGGATCTGGCGTGCATAGGACGACAGAGGCGGGAGCTGGGGTAGCCCCAGCGCCAATCCCAGTCCCAGCCCTCCTCCAGACCCTGGCGTAGGACTGGCAGAGCCCAAGCTAGAAAGGAGCGGGTGGGCATGGGAAGACGACGTAGAGGGGTTGGTATTAGTTAAAGGAGGCGGAGGACCAGGCGGACCAGCATCATCCAGAGGCAACGTATGTGACAGCGGCGAGGGCACACTCGTATAAAACTGCGAGCCCGGGCCGCCCGGTGCGTAATGCACAAAACTCATAGACCCCCCACCGGGCGGGCTAGGCGAAGGCTTGATGTGCTTTTCGTCAAGCAGGTGGCGGTGGTTAGGATGTGGGTGGTAGAGGTCGCTTGAGCTGCTGGGGGATCCGGCGGTGGAAAAGGACGTCGACGAAGTTGTGGTTGCTGTACCGTCAAAGGAGCGGCGGAGGGATGAGGAGGGGATGGGAGAGCGGGGTACGGGGGAGGCGGAGGCTTCGCGTTTGATGTTTTTGATGGCTGCAGACGTAGTAGTGGCTTTTTCGGTTTTGTTGCGGCGGCGTTGGGCCTGTGTATGGCCTTCCTTTTTGGCTCTGGAGCGGGCGTAGCGTAGACCGCATCTGGGAGAGATGGTAATCAGTAGCTGTATCGATAAGAAAGATAATGTATTGAATGGTCCACACACACGCCTCCACCACGCGGCGGTAGGACCCCCCTTTCACCTCCGGCACCTCGGGGGCACCCCAAAACTGAACAGCGCAAGAAGAACACCAAAAGAAGAAGAGAAGAGAACCCCGAGTCAGAAATACCTCTCGGACCCGGCTATGGCCCACGACGAGGGCATGAGGTATCCCACGGATGAATGAATGGGGGCCATAAACCGGGAACGACAAGAGAGGCCGGTACCGAGGGTTAGACCGGGTGTATAACACGCGGTGCCCTCCCACCAAGAAAGAAAGAACCAAAAAAAAAGGGTGAGACACCCAGGAACAAAAAAAGAAGAAAACGGAACCGAATGAGAGAGACTCACGCATTGCAAAGTTCCTTTTTTCCGCTCGGGCCTTTTCTCCATTCTGGACTGGTTGTTGCCCCACAGCTCGAGCACTTTAACACCCCATTGGGTCTACTCGCTCCCCCTCTGCCAGAGGATGTAAAGACGCTCGCGGCTGTATCTCTTAGGCCCGATGCTGCACTGGCTGGGCTGACTCGTCTACGCGCAGGCGGGACGACGTCATCTGTGGTGCCGTCCGTGCTCCCAGGGGAGTAGGTGCTTGTGTTGGCAGGGAGGGCGGGGCTGTTAGTGTATGCAGGAGAGGCGGAGCGATGTGTGAATGCAGGCGACGAGTCAATGAATGCCGAGGGCGATGGTGCAGAGGCAGAGGGTTGCTGCCATTGTGACGGCGGATAGGAACCTGAACGGAGGTTGCTCACTGCAGGTGGAAGGGAAGAAACAGAGTGAGCTGGGCTTGGGGAACCCCATGTTGGGTTGGTTGGGGGTGGATATGTAGAGTCGTTGCTGCCAGGACCCTGAGACCATCGTTGTGGGGCGTAGGCGGAGGCGGGGGCGGGCGGGTAATTGGAATAAGGGGGAGGAGCAGAAAGAGGGGGGAGTGGGTAAGGGTTTGGGGAGTCGTAGTAGGAAGTATAGTTTTGGTATGCGAGCTGCTGCATTGTTGCAGGGCTGCGGGGGGAAGGGTCGAGTTTGTGACAGGCAAATATAACGGAGCCTATATAAGTGGAATTGAGCTTTAGATCGTGACATGGACATACAAAGGGATGACACGGACCATGTGGGATAAAGATACTCTCGACTTCGCCACCGACGAGAGAGGGCGTGGTCTGTAACGCCTTGTAGCGGCGTGTGCAGCTAGTTTTTGCGGCATCATTCCCATCTTGCATGGGGCCAGTCCCGATTTGGGCATTTTCGACGAGCTGTGCAAAATCACGCGCGTTGGGTCTCTGGACTTGGTCGGGAGGCCAGCTGAGAAGAAGTGGGCGGCCGTCGCTGTTGTCGAGGATCTGAAAGACGCGGTTCATGGCGGTGGGGCGCGGGGCATAGCCGAGGAGACGGTGGTAGAGGAGTTGGACCTGATGGTGGTCCATGAGGGGAGTGCCGCACCAGTTTGTCCAACCGGTCTTGCAGCGCTCGTCGTTGTCACTTGGAGTGAGGTCGACGATGGCGTGGATGAAACAAAGAACGAGGCCTTCTGCAGCCCAGTTGATGACAATGTCGACGGCCATGTAGTTGCTGTCGAGGGCGATTTTGTCGGCGTCAGACCAGGAAGCGGGCGGGCCGTCGTAACCGAGCTGGCGGCGGACCTTTGATAAACGAGAGAAGCGGACACTGTGGGAGATGAGGGGATGAAAAAGTCTTGGTAGAAGAAACGGACCGAGTGACAGAGCCATGAAGGGTACGACTGTGGAGGACACCACCGAGGTCGATCTTGGCAGAGGCTTGCTCGTCAGGGTGGACAAAAGATAAGAGGGACTTGCCGACGAGAAGGTCAGCCTGGTCGGCTAGATGAGTTTGGAGAACAGGGTCGAGGTAGATGAACTGGAGCTCTGATGAGAGCAGGGCCCAGTCTGTGTGTGTGAAGTAAGTCAGTTAGGCGGGTATCAAGATGGCCAAAACTTACAGCAGCGGGTCTCACCAACTTTGGGGAGGGGCATGGCTGGAGGGTCGTAGCTCATCGAAGCAGACGACAAGACGATCACAATGTCTCAGACACTTCCCGTTTTGGCATCTCATCTCATGTCAACAAAAAATATCTGGGTCGCTGCTGGCGATGGCGACCTCTCTCTTGTTCAATTCCTTATTGAATCCCATGGTAAGCACTTGAATAACAATACAACCCCGCTCATCTCCTCCCAGCTGCCTCTCCAAACCAGCCAGACCCCTTCACTTACACTCCCATGTATCATTCCTTCCTTCGCTTCCGCCCCTTGAATGATCTCAAACCCACCCTTGTAGGCATGCCGCTGCCTCGTATGGACATCTCCATGTCCTCGACTACCTCGTCTCCCATGGTCCGTCCTCCCTAATACCCCTTCCCACGCAACTCTAAATCATCTTCTCAGGTGGTGATGTCAACGTCACCGACTCGGATGGCGATACCCCCATCTACACCGTCGAAAATGTCGACACTGCCCGTTGGCTCGTCGACCATGGTGCCACCATCGATCGCCGTAATTCCGAGGGTATATCCGTGCGCTCTTTCCCTTCTCATCATGTCACCACTCACCCGCCCGTAGCCAATCGACCATCTAAACGACGACTTTCCCCACGTAGCCGCCTTTCTCCAGTCCCTGGCTGGTCCCTCACCAACTGCCCCATCCGACCTCCAGCTGCCCTCTCAGCATGATCAGAACATTGCCTCTGAAGCCCTCACCTCTGCCCTCCTCGCCTCCGTCGAGGACGTCATGAATCGTGCCACTGCAGAAGGTCGCGACCCCGAAGACGAACTCCGCCAAGTCGTCAGCCGTGCCGTCCTCGAAGGCGTCGTCACTGGCTACCAAATGACCGAAGACGGTGCAGATCGCACACGGGAACCTGCAGAGGACAGTCCTGCAAAAAGACCACGCACCAACGGCTCGTAGATACTATGTATACTAGTTGCAAGCGGGAGCACTTGTCGATCGCGGACGATCATGATCTAAAGGGTCGGTGATTAGCTCCCCTCGGTACGGGTTAACGATTCAATGATCACGATCACCGCTTTGACGCGACGACGCGTTTCGATCAGGGTTGCACACACATCCGATCGATGATTGGCCACTATAATTGATTTCGGATCTGTTTTTAACGCCCTCACATATGTACCATTCACTTGAGTCGAACAAGTGTTTTCACTAGGACCTATGCACTATCAACTACGCGATGCAGTAGCATATATATGCTGGTATACAATCCTCATTCCGTCGAAGAGAGATGTGAGCCCTGCGCCATGCACGTCTCAGCCAATGAAAATATTCCGGGTTTCATTAAAATAACGCCAGCGAAGCGAGCAGGCCGTAAGCGACCAGTGGTGAATTCCAGGCTCAACTTGAAGTCGCTGACCAGGCTAATATAGGGAATGGGGCCAGGGCAAAAAAAAAAAGTGATTTTGACTATCCGCTTTCCTATAGCAGCAACTCGTTTCGATCGAGTGACCTCAGGGTCACCTAAAGAATGACGGAGAAACATATATGGGCCCTGCGCGCTTCCAACTGCGCCATGCTGCTTGTAAAATCAAGACACCAAGTGATCCTAGCCATCTAACCCAGTTCCTAAAACAACTTGTCATCAGCATGAGAGCGGTACCATTGTCGCAGGATAAGTAGTACGGCGTCGATGGGTGAAGCACAAAAGGCAAAATTGGATAAATATCGACGTGCCGTCAACGAGTACAGTGCCGTTGTGTCGAACAAGTGTCCTAGTAGTCTTTAATGGCTGATCTATGATATGATAGCCAATCTGATATTAGTGACCTGGGTACAACCTCATACTTACTATAGATGGTGACGGCGCTAGCGCTGCCGCTTCTGACAGTGTGATACTGCCGTAGTGGTCTCGATACAGGAGACAACGACAGTGCGATACTGCCATAATGGTCTCTATATAGGTGATGGCTCGAATGACGCGTCTGGGCCTGATAAGAGAGAGACGGTATTGGGGTTTAATTTGAAGGCGAAAGGAAAGTGGGTCGTTATAGGAACTCGTTTCGACTGGTGAACATTCCTATACACACAAGACTAGCCTGGCATCGCTCCGCTCCTCCATTGTGACAGGCCACTGTTGTTATCGCTCAAAACGTGCAGAAGAAACTGGGCCATACGAAAGCCATCTATAAGATTATAGATACGGACTGTGTGGTATTCCGGGTGCGAAACGACGCCTGAGATGAGGAGAGTTGACAAAATTGGCTTCGGACGCGAGAATTGCCATGCTTACGCCGTCATGTGACGGTGGTAACCAGGGTTGAGGCTGAGTGAGCTGCTCTCGCAAAGAGCTACAGCATCACCACATGCTTCCCCCACATACCTTCAAAAACTTAACGACCACTCAGCCGCAGCCCCTTGCAATCAAATACTATTATGCTAATTCCACCCGTTAATGCAAGAGTTTTTGAGGGAACCACAAAATTCGAGCTGCCAATGGTCACTCTAGAGGTTCTACACCTAATACAAGGATCCTGCGGACATCATTTCTCTTTGACTGGTGATTAGCTTTCCTTTGAATCCGAAGCCCATTCCCAATAATTATTGTATTACTATTAGGCACGCCGCACACAGATGACAAACTGTAGTCGCGATCGGGTCGTTTGGACAAAAGCTCTACGAAACATATGCCACACTCACAATATGTGCGGAACATGTCCCAACCCGAAATCGAACAAACTGTTTTGATACCATTTCGCTTTGCAAAAGCATATCTGATAAACAAAAATCTGGAAAACGCAGTTCGGCCACCAAACTCAACTCACGTTTCGAGTTTACCCATGGCTTGCACCACACTCACCATGTGCTTGAATCGACATATTCAGTGCAGGACATGTCCCAACCTGAAATCGAACAATCTTGTCTTGACACCTCGCTTTGCGAAGGCATATCTGTCAAACAAAAAGCTGGAGAATGCAGTTCGGCCACTAAACTCAACTGGCGTTTCGAATTCACCCATAGCCTGCGATTCTGCAACTTCGGGATTCTATGGGGATATGCATCTCGTACCTGGCGGTCGGTTTGTACTACTAGTAGACGAAGGGTATTCTATGCGAGTGGATTTGTGGGGTTAGGCTTGATTTCACAGCCTGGGATAAAACTACTTTTGCTTGCTTCCATTTCAGATGCATGCACTGTATTGTCTACCCATCCGATCAGCGATGGACAGTGTTTCTATATTGTCTTCTACGAAAAAAGAAAGAAGTACGTGTTTTCCCTGATGTGACACGATGGCGAATCCAACTAATGGATCACCTAAAGGCAGTTTTTTTGTCTATGTCTATGTGGTCCATCCATCCTCGCCTAGTCCATCATTTGTTCTCGTCAGATCTCTTCTCTTACTTAACGATTTTGGTTCTTGTACGACCTCGTTCGGGTTTGTAGTATTTAGACGTGGGCCGCAAGAATTATTAACAGTCTGGGATTATCTCGATGGCCGCATAGCCACCTGGGCACTGGACGGGACCCCGTACCACGTAATTAAGTTTTTTTTTGGCTACCACATTCTTTATCTAACTTTGCGCCTCAATAGATTCTAATCTTTCGTGAGCACGTTGTATTAGTCTTTGACAATGCTGGATATTCAATGTGGAAGATCCCACAATTTCACAATTACCCCGTCGACAATCCGTATCTACCATCATACGCATCTGCTCGACGTCCACCTTTCCGAGCTGAATACCTAAACACTCAAGTCACCTCCCGAGGCGTGTTTTACAAGCCATGATTTTGGACGAGTGGTCACATAACAACGACGGAGTTCCCAACATCATCTCTAGAGGAGAAGGCACCGAGGCATATATCAACCGTTACGCGATGGAACGTCTTTCCAACACGTCCGCCACCACCGACACACCAAAGACCATGTCCACATTCCTAGAGAGTCGCGCCAGGGTGGCATTTACTATGCACCCGCACCGTTGTAATAAGTGGCTGATTTAACCATTGGCATTAGGAGGCAGAAGTTTTTCCATACGCGCCGTCGTTTCAGGTACAACATCGTCGATGAGTTCTAGCCAAATCCGACTTTACAACACCCTTGTGGTACGAGTACTACCAAGGAAGGGCCTCTATGGATACCATGTCACCAACAGTGCCTGGCGACTGGCCGTTTGTGCATTTTGAAGTCAGACTCGCGAGAACTTTGGATTGTGGACTTGATTCCCCCAAAGAACGCTCGATGATCTCCATCGTTCATCGGGTCACAGTTGACCATTCGAGCACTTGATATGAATATCCAGAGAATGGAACACGTCGCAGTTTATCCTGTCTACTAAGCTATGTTAAGTTGCATTGCAACATTGAATGATAAACCTTCATTGAACTTTCAAAGCATCATCATTATACTAGTACTGTATAGCTTCCCATGTCATGATGTAGAAACCTACATCTTCCGTGATAACCGCCCAACATTTGAGCAGCCTCTTTCATGATCAGCCAAATACCTCCATGTTCACTTTGCATATAAAAGCAGTTCCTGAAAAAACGGAACTCGAGAAACCAATGGAACTATCGTGCATGCCTCCAGAGGTTCTACATTTGATACAAAACCACCTGGATCCTGCCGATATCGTATCTCTTCGACTGGTGATTACCTTGCTTTGAACCCGCCCCTTTTCTAACATCTTTGTATTAGACATGCATGCATCGGATAGCAAATTATACTCGCGACCGAACTGTCTGGACAAAGGCTCTACAGAATATGTGTTACACACACAATGTGCTTGAGTCGACATTTCCAGTGCAGGATATGACCCAACCCGAACTCGAACAAGCTGCCTTGACACCTTTTCGCTTCGCTAAGATATATCTGACGAATAAACAGTTGGAAGTTACAGCTCGACCACCAAACTCAACACGCGTCGTGAACTTACCCGCTATTGATAATTTCGAAACGACGGAATATGAGATTATACACCTCTTGCCTGGTGGTCGGTTTGTGCTACTAGTGGCTGGGGAGTACCCCATGAAACTGGATCTTTGGGATATAGGCTTGAGTTCGCGGCCTGGGAGTGAACCGCGTTTACTTGCTTCTATTGCAGGTGCATGCCTGAGCCTGAGTATAATGTCTATCCATCCAACTAGCGATGGACAGGGCTTTTATACGGTTTTATTTGAAGAGACAAACGAGTACGTACTCTCATCACACGAAGTTCTATCCAACTTACAAATCATCCGAAGGCAATATCTCATCTCTGCCTATGTGGTGTATCCATCGTCACCTAGTCCATCATTTGTGGTTGTCAGGTCTCTCAGCATTCCAGGGGACTTTGGGCGTTATACGACTTCGTTCGGCGTTGTGGTCTTTGGACATGGAAGAAACGATCTGTTAACGGCGTGGAATTATCTCGAAGACCGTATAGCGACCTGGGCGCTGGACGAAGCCCCATATCATGTAACTGAAAATTATTCCACGACTGCGTTCTTCGTCTAACTTTGTTCTTCTTTAGATCCTGTTACTTCACGAGCATGTCCTAGTCTTTGGCAGCGCTGGATATTCGATTTGGAAGATGCCACAACTGCATAACTACATCGTTGACAATCCGTATTTGCCATCAGATAAGCCCGTTCGAGGTCCAGCTTTCTACACTGAAAGCCCAGGCTCCCCTGAGGAGCGCACCTTATTCATGGTAATTTCGGATGAGTGGTCAAATGGCAAAGACGGAGTACCACAATATTTCAACATCTTCTCAAAAGACGAAAACTATAAAACATACATTGACTGCTACGTGGCAGAAGGTCATTCTAGCACATTCGTCACGATGGAAGACATCACTTCACCATTGTCCATTCCCTCATTCCTGGAGTCCATATCCTGTGATTCCAGGGTGACATTCGCCATGGTCCCACGACGATGTGACAAATGGTTAGTACAACCATGGGAGACGGGGGGCTTTGGCTTCATTATACATGCCCTAATTTTGGACACAACATCGTCAATGAGTCCTAGCCAAATCCGACTTTACGAATTTCCTCGTCGCCCAAAAAAAGAGCCTGTATGGCTGCCGATGTATCAGCTGTGTCCAGCGACGGGACGTTTGTGCATTTTGAAGCCAGACTCGCGAGAACTTCGGATCGTGGACTTCGTTGCCCCGCTGGCCACTTAGCAATCCAGTCGCCTATCGGATGATAGTTAGCTTTTCGAGTTCAATATCACGTCCCGAAAAATTGAATACATCACAGGTTAGAACTAAACTGTGTCTAGTTTAAACTTTTGCGCGGAACGCCCTACCAGCCTTGAGATCTTGAGAGCTGATGATGGATATATCACTTTAATGACGGCCTGAATGGAGGGAAGACATATCATTGTTTGGCAGAGTATCAAAACAACGGTGGATGTGAGTGTCCATTTCCGCAGATTCTCGAACATGAAGCTGTGCCAAAGTAAACCCGGCGATTCATACCGGTTATACAGGGAAGTCCGGATTTTCTGTCAGTTTTTGGTGAGAAATTGGGGAGGGTTCAGTGATCATGGCGAAAAGTACACTTACGATACTTGAGGCCACAAAGAGATAAAGCCACCCATCTCAACGCACCCCAGCTAAACAGGCTCTTTTCTCGTCAGCTCGTCCATCGCTCCCAAGGCGATGTCAAATCCCGCTTGCGCGTGATCAGTCGCAATTACGTTGATGAGCTTCTTCACACCTTTTGAATTGGTATCTGTGTGAGGGTTGCATATTTCGCAGTTAACTGATTCTTAGCCAAGCACCGCAGCAGCACCAGTATGTGGGATTTGGGGAGGGAGCCCAAGGCTGAGAAGCGGATGAGAGATGTCTGTATTTGAGGAACTATTTAACCGACAACGGAACGGCTACGTAGGCGACCTTTATAGCCTTGAGTCTTACGACTCAGAGGTGAGCTATGTACTTACTATTTATTTAATGGTGTTCCACCTATGCCAGTTAGAAAGCGGTGACGGCAAGTCTAGTACGAGTCTTGGAACAACCATAAGGCTGAACAACAACGCGGTATGCTTGTATAAGAGACTTTTCGCGCCTCCGTCATCGCTCAGGGCCGTCGTGGTGAGCGATCTACGCCTTGGGAGCTTGGTCAATGGTCACTGGTCATGGTATGGTATCCGAGTCCATCGGTTGTTTACGCGTTGTTTTCAAAATTTCGCTGATCACGGGATTTAGCCATCCCTCTTCCAGCCTTGACCACTGGCATGTCTTCCTGGAGTGGATCCGCAACCATCTCGACATTCCTCACCCTAGAAGACATTGCCAAGGTCTCCGGAGTTCACGATAATGACGATATCACGCTCGAAACCCCTGTATTGAAGCTACTTGCGGAGGCACGAGGCAAAGGATACGATGCAATCGCGCTGCCGCTAACGACAGAAAAGTGGAGGACACGATGGGCGGAAATGTGCCTCTTACCCGCTGGCAGTGATCGTGAGATAGAAAGTGCTGCAGAGCAGAAGGCAGAAGTATGGAGATCGCGGCCTGGGTTCTTGAAGGACGAAGTAACGATGACACGGTTGGGTGTGTTTACCTTTGGGCGTCGTGTATCATTATTTAATGCTTGAATTTTGATAACTGGTAGATGAGACAGAAGCTGTAACAGTTATGGTTTCAGATTGGCTGGAGCTCGATGCGACAGATGACTGGGTTCGGCATGATGCTGAGATTGTGTGTGCCCCCGAGTCTATATCGACACCATCTCATTGTGGTATCTCTCACAGGCGTTACAACAAGAACTTGCGTATGCATCGTACTTGAATGTGCAATCTGCAATCCTTCCTGCCCCTAGGAACCGGGACCATGTCGCATCATATGCAAGGATTGTCAACTCTTGCCTTAAAAACACGCCATATATGAACTTATCTATCCGTCTGCCAATCTACAACACAAATGTACTTCAAACCAACTCCTCTCCGGGCTCTCTCCATAGTACGGAGAGCGCAGTGAGCCCGAGCTCTGGGTCTCTTTCCTCTTCCCACACTGCGCCACGTCTCCTTGTTCCTGGGAGCTCAGAAAAACTATCAGCAGCACCGGAGGGTGAGCTGAATGCTACATGGGAGATGTGGGATCTCATACGGTCTATTTGTGATTACAATACACGGCTGACCCTTAGTATGTCCCAGCCAAATGTCTCTCAAGGTAATTTGTTGATTCTCGTCCTGTCCCAGCACTGGATCTTGCTCCTCCCCTCCCAACGACTATTGGTGTCCTGAGTAAATGGGCGGCAGAGTCTGTCCGCAATATACTTCTCCCAGCATCAACATTCATTGCGAACGGTAAGGGGTACCCTGTACTCCCAAAAACGACGCAATCATTCATTCGCCAGTGTATGATTGCAAGTCCGTCCATTATTATGTAGACGCCACTCTACTGACAGCCCGGTCCACAATTTCCACTACAGCATTACCCAACGGTGATATTATCTGGCGTTAACACTGGACAACACACCCGTGGCGGCGAGACGGCATACAAACAGTATGCCAGGCATCTGGAGAAGACGAGTCCTGCAGTCCAGGCTGCAGAACAGGTGGGCACGGTGGAAAACTTTGCTCAAGGATACCAGGATTTTTTGCAGGCACCATTACAGGTATGTGTGATCCCCTCAAGGCTTGTCGAGAATCTTACGAAACGTCCTATAGCCGTTGATGGACAACCTACAGAGTGTCACATACCAGACATTTGAACAGGATCCGGTCAAGTACAGACAGTACGAGGAGGTGAGCTTCTGGCGTTGCTTACTCATTAGAAGTGAAACTGACCAGCTCGTAAGGCCATGTACAGGGCGATAGTGGAATGGACAGGAGAAGAAAAAATGTAAATCTTATATAGCCCCTGCATTTGGTTGTATGTTCACATTCAACAGCGTATTTTGCATAGCCGGTGCTGGCCGGGGCCCCCTCGTTGCTCGGTGTTTGGCAGCCATAGAGCGTGCGCAGAGTGAAGCATTTATTTATGCCGTCGAAAAAAACCCCAATGCCTATGTCACGTTAGTCCATGCACACATTGTAGTCAATCAACCTTCACCTCTCTTACCTATGCCAGATTGCAAGAAAGAAAAGAACGTGAATGGGGAGAAAAAGTGCAGCTAATATTTGGCGATATGCGCTTTATCGCCGTCCCCGAAAAGGCGGATATTCTTGTCAGCGAGCTGCTAGGTTCATTCGGGGACAATGAGTTGAGTCCAGAGTGTCTTGACGGAGCTATGCGATTCCTGAAACGTGAGTGTCTGACAATCAGTTTCGAGGTTGGTTGACATGTATTCGTGATCAGCGGACGGCATCTCCATTCCGTCCTCGTATACTGCTCATCTCGCACCTTTGTCCTCCTCAAAGCTATTCAACGAGGCCCGCGCAACAAAGGACCTAAAAAGCCTGGAGACTCCATATGTTGTGATGTTCCAAGCTGTGAATATCTTGAGTGGTGAAGGTGGTGGGTTAAGTGGAAAATGCGGTCCCCGGATACAAGAGTGTTGGGAATTCGAGCATCCTCGGCGAGACCCTGTCCTCGACGCTCGAGGTGAGAGAAGCTTTACTGCAGGAGAAATTAAATTCACAACCATTCGACAGGCTTACCGAAGACCAATAGTCATAACGCACGCTCAGCGAAACTCAACTTTTACATCCCATATGCGGGGGTATTACAGTACGTTATCAGCTTTCAATACGTTTGGTCTAAGATGTTTACTGCAATGCAATAACAGCGGTTTGGCCGGGTATTTTGAAGCTGTAAGTACTGCCAGCAACTTATCTGGGTAACTAAGACTCAAAATTCTTCTAGGTGTTATATGGCAATGTTGGTCTAAGCATCCATCCGCATCACAAAGAACAAATATCGAAAGATATGCTAAGTTGGTTCCCACTTTTCTTCCCCTTCAAGGTGAGCTATTTTTGTACTATTTTCTATTTTTATGTTGACGTCAAGTGTGTAGGAACCACTGTATCTCCCAAGCAACTCTGAACTGCAGGTGTCTATCTGGCGATTGACAAACGAGCGTCAAGTTTGGTATGAATGGCATGCGGAATCATTTTTGTCCAGTCCGACTGTCACACAGCCCGACCTCTTACCGCGATCTCCGAGTTTGAGTTCAACTTCGGCAGGCCCGGTTTCACCTGCCATGCTGAGCCCGCTCATCGATGCTGACGACCCGTCATTCATGCAGCGAGCGAGATATCCGAACGTGGATGTTTCTCCTGTTTATGAAACGGTAAAGATTGGTCAGACAAGCTTGCACAATCCTGGCGGGCGCAGTAGTTGGATTGGACTGTAGTCTGTTAATCTAGCCTAAGTCTGTAACTTCCATATCGCCTGGGTGACAGACTCATAGTGTTATTTTTAAGTGCCTTCAATGACACATTTGACGGATCAGCGGCGAGTGCTACTCTATCTTCGCGGACCCTAAAATCATTGATACTCCGCTGTAGAAATGAGGGAAGCGTATTTGCTCGCCTCCTCCTTTCTCTCCAACCCCCTCTTCACCTATTTGTATACACTGTCGCCTATAATGATGAAGTCCTTCGTCGCAACTGCCACCCTCATTTCTCTCGTTCCTCGCCTTTTGGCGTTGACCATCAATACCCCGTGAGTTCGCCGCTTCAATGCTGTGCGGCAAAAGCTAACGGTGATACTTCAGTGTGAACGTTGTACAGTGCCGTGCGTAGGCAAGCATGTATGGCTATTGTGTATAAATTGAATCCATTTGTTAGAACCCATCCTCTTGTCCTGGAGTGATGGTCAAGGACCCTTCTTCTTGTCAGCCCTTCCTGGTTAGTGCCATCTTATTTTTGGCATGATGCCTTTTACGATATCCCCTTTTAGGCGGGCAACCTTCAGCTCCTGCAGTTTGTCTCTACAACAGAGCCCTCTCGGCGGCGTTTATTGACAACTCACTGTGATCTAGCTGAAGACTTTCCCCACCCAAGACCAAAATCAGTATACTTGGAAGGTCGATCTTCCCGCCGGAAGTTCACTGTACTAAACTCCTTGTTCCGGTCTAAGTAATGTGTCTGACACCTATCACAGTACCTTTGCTCTGAAAGACAACTCTGGAACCCAGGCGTTTACGGACATCGTTACCGTTCAGGATAGTTCAGACACAAGGTATTTAAGGATATTAATGACAAGATATGTTGCTGACCTGGTGTAATTTTAGCTGTCTCAATACTGCTGTCGACGAGAGTGGAAGCGGCGGTAGCGCCCCTGCTAGCACCGCAGGAAACACGTTAGTTAAATCTTCAACGTCTCATATCACACCTTATATTTTATATTAGCACTGCTGCGTCTGGGGCTACTACTGCTGCTGGATCCGGCACTACTGGGATTGTCACAACTACAGGTGGCGCTGCTGCTTCAAACACTGGTACTGGCGCCGTAGTCTCGAAGACCGCCACCTCTGTGTCCAAGACTGCGGTTGTGACCGGTGCCTCCCCTACGACTTCCAACGCCGCTTCTAAGTCCAAGGTTGGCGCATACGGCCTTGCGGGTGTCATGGGTTTAGTCGGCCTCGCTGTACTGTAAACGCGATTTCCAGACCAGTTTTGATCGCATTGGACAATTTCGGATACATTCCTTAACTATATCTGCATATGTAGCCATTCTATTGTACCCTTGTTCCTCTACATATAGACACCTTTGAACTCGAAACATGTCAATACGCGCGCACGTGATAGGTCGCGTCAGAAGGTGTTTCTCGCACGTGAGAAGGAATCATCTGGTGCCTTTTTTCCCCCCTCGTGGCTGATAGTAAAGAAGGCGTAAGTTGCCAAGTGACAGCTTGTCAAGTCTCTTGGTCCTCTATCACAAGAGCCCAACAGCACTCGTCAACGGTATATATTTCCCGTTCATCTCAACGGTCCTTTGGATTCTGTCTATATATCTACCAAACTCTCACTCTCTTTACTAATTATCCGACGATGTCCGTCTCAGAGGCGGACAGTACACTCTTGCAACCACTGCCAAATGGTGGCATCATCACCAACCCTGGGATACGTGGTGAGGTCCGCGACGCGCCGAGCGACTTGGAGGAGGATGTGGACCAGAAAAGTGCCTTTGATGCAGTCAAGTTAATGTCTGATAAAGCCGTCGATATAGCAATTGAAGTAAGTTTGCTACTCTATCACTGTTTCGTGTGCTCGAAAACACATATAGGCTCTCAACCCTCATACACCTAAGCTTGATAATGCCAGCACCATCTCATCTACCACTAAATGTGCGATATCAGCCGCGGACGTTACTCTTCCTTCCGAAGTCAATGGAGACACTGAAGCGGTCCACGTATCATCAACTCAACTGGGTGATGTGGGTGTAGACACAGAATCAGCCACCATTGAGGGAGGTGAGGGTGCCACGTCGTCCAACGAGGTTTGTCAGGTATTTGATAATGTTGGAGCGATTAATAACCTGTCCGTTGTAGGCTCCCGAACCGAGGGAAGAAGCTTTGGTTGGTCCGCCTGCTCCGGTTAGTATCCGCGGCCCTGAGCCGTTATCAGTGGGTTCTAACTTCTAACAACGTCCTTCAGGCTGCGAAAGCAAACGACGAGCAAGGCTTGGTGGGCGACTTGAACATCCTTGAAAATGTATGTATGACTTCTGGTGATATATCGTGTAGTGCCTTGGAACCTGTTTGACATATGATTACAGAGTGCTACAGCCGTTACTGAAGCCACCTCTGTTGTTGAAGCTGGAGAAACTACACCATCTGCTGCACCGGAAACCGCATCACTTGAACTTGTGACCACAAACGCTGAAGCCCCGCATAAAGAGGCGATGCCAGCTTCGGAATTCGCAGCCGTGACAGCGTTGGAGATACCCTCCACCGAGGTTACTGTAGAGTTACCTGCCAACCCTACACTCCCTCCTAAAACGGAGGTGCTCTCGAAAACCAACGAAGCTCCTCAAGCAGCTGCCGACACCAATATTTTAGAATCAAGCACGAACAATACAATTAAAGCCTCTGCCGCCAAGGCTATCTCAGATGCAAATTCCGAGGAGACAGCAGAGTTTCTTGTTGGTATACCCATCGAGCCCACTTTTGTCGCGCAAGAATTGATCAGTCAGAAACCGACAAGCCAGTCAGAAGTTGCTCCAGAAGTTTTTGCCTCAGCTGTTGATCCAAACATAGCCAGTAACTTTCTTTCTACGCCTATCGAGGCGACTACAGAAATTTCGCTTGCACATCCTTTGATTGAAACTCCTGCGTTAACATCAACCGCATTGGAGGCGGGACTTGTTGTGGAACCAGAGAGTGCTGAGCCCTCAGTACAAGGCGCCTCTTCTATAGAGATTCCCGACTCTGCTCCAAAAAACCCTGAGGGGGGGTTAGAACCAACAATCGCTACAGACCTGTCTGACACACCAGCCGTGACAACCGAACCCAGTCCCGCCCTCGACGCGGACCTCATTACCGAATCAGAGTCTGCTGATGGACCAACGCTCCTTCCCGAGACCAGTTTCCAGACAAGCCACGATACTGTTGAAGCCATTACTGCTGAGGAAGCGACTATTGCTGGTGAGAGCCGTGATATTTTGGAGAAGGCCACCGAATTAGCAGAACCTGAGGTTTTCATTGCCTCTGCCATCGCTGTGGATGGGTCTGCAGCCGCCGAGAACACTGATCCTCTAAGCTCCGTCACTCTCAGCGCCAAAACCCCCGAAGACGATGTGCCCATGAATACTGAAGTTGATGCTCCGGCCGTCGCTGAACTCCCTGTGGTGACCACATCCGCGGAGCATACCGACGCTGCTGCCAACCCCCAATCTGCCAGTGACCCAGCCTATGCTGATACCTCTTCCGTCGAGGTTGATAACATTAATGTTGAAAAGGAGGTAAATATGGTTGAACCACCAGTTTTTGGGGGGGATGTAGCACCCGCTCCAGCCGAAACAAAACAACTTGTTGAGATAGACTCGACAGTTCGGGGACCCATAGAGGGTGATATGGAAAAAATAACTATATCTAAGACGATCTCTGTCATCGAGCCTGCTACCATCGGAGATGTTTCAGCACCTGCCGGTGTTAGTGAAACAGTTGCCCAAGAAGCCGTGCCTCCAGCGAGCGCTCCTGCTGTCGACGGAACTGTTACAATTCCCACCGAGAAGTTCGCAACCACTGGCCAAGAGTCTGTGGGCTCAGCTGGAGCCTCGCTCGTTAGCGAACTGGTTGAAACCTCTACCGAGGACCGTATTCCTCAGATCGCACCACTGCAAGAGGGTGGCGTTGTTCCTGGCCCCGAAGCAGCCGCAGCAGAACCTCCTCTCCCTGACACGGTAGATATTGATGTGATCGTCCCAACTGCTGAGGAATCTTTCGTACCAGTGTTATCAACAGAGGAAGGTCTCACAGCCGCCGTTGAGTCTACTCCAACACAAACAGTTATAGTTAACATTCCAGGAGAGACTATTTCCTCTCCCTCGACCGTGGAAGAGCCTAACGCCATCAGTGTTGAATCTGCTCATGGAGTTGATATCGAGATCCCTGTTATCACCGAAGAGCCGCCTCATACGCTCTACATCTCAGCCCCTCTAGAAGAGTCCCAGCTACCGCTAGAGAAGAATGAAGCTTTGAGTATAACCAATGAAACCATCGAACCCCAAGTCGTTGATGTCGAAGGGGTAATTAACCAGGAGACTGCGGCCGTGCCGGAAGAGGAAAGTGTTAATGAGTCTGTAATAACTTCCAGCGCAGAGATACCATCTCAGGATGAGGACCCCACTAGCATCAAGGGAACCGATATGGCTTCTATCGTCATCGTAGATGTGCCGACCATTACCAACACGGAAACTTTGCTAGAGGCGGATCCTCTCGTTGACTCCTCATCGACCATCACCAATGAAGATGCTCCAGTGTCATCTGCAGAGACACTCGGCATTCCGGAAGAAGTACCTGAAGCACGCAATGAACCTAATTCCCCTAATGGGATTGGCCCCGATATACAACTACTTGTTGAAGCAGAAGGTCCTCAAGTGGAAGCGGGTAATTAAGTTCTCGTCAATGTTTTTTGTCCGAGTATCTAATAGGTGCTCAATAGCTGACAACGAGGATCGTGAATCAGAAGAGGAACTTGTCGAGGCCGCAGAGTCGCCTCGTGAGGCGGGATCAAAAGTTGATGAGCCTGAAATCGAGGTAAACAATTATCTTTTCAATCATAATACGCAACTAACCCAGAACGATCAGGAGACCGTTGCAATTGAACCGCCTGCTATACTTTATGAAGAGATCGCACCATCGGAATCAGTAACCTCCCCATTCTCTGATGTGCCTCCGTCTACCTCAGCACCTGAGGTGTCACCCAACGAAACGCAGGCCAAGGCCGGAGAGCAACCACTAGCGGCCATTGCCGTTGAAGATGAGCCATCTGCTGAGCAGGAGCAACAAGATGAATCTTCTGTAGTAGAAAATGAGGTGCGTCTTGTGGTTTTAAGTATGGTACTCCCTGATCAGTCATTGCAATCGCAGGTCCTGCAGTCGACCTCAGAGAGCGGCCTACTCGCTGTGGGAGTAGAACTTGAGAGACATACACCTCCATGGACACCTTCGTTCCAAGTAATCACTGTTGGTCGAGGAGCCTCGCCTGATGAACAGGCGAGTGAGGAGTTACTCTCGACCGCTACTACGATAGTTGTACCAGAAATCGTTGTAGCTGAAGGATTACCCGCCATTGCACCTGCCACTCTAGACGTTGAAGATGTACCAGGGATCGTTGAAACTAGCTACGAACCATCCGAGCCAGCAGGAGATCTACCCGTCATCGCAGTGGGCACTTCAGATGTCGAAGATGTTGAAGGTGGAACCCAGCCTGTTACGCCTCCGCAAGTGAGTTGCTTGACATAGCTCTATCTGATGTCAACTCAGTTATTCCCAGATACTTGTCAATACATCATCGCTCGATCAGGCAACTGAACAGCCTCGACCTTGGACTCCTTCATATTCCGTGCACTCTCAGGGAAGCCCACGTCCCGACAATGTTGAACTCAACGAAGTAGCACCACATGAGGAGTCACCGCGTTCCTGGACACCCTCATATTCTGTCCACTCTCAGGGTAGCCCTCTGCCTAGTCATATTGACCTTGCCGAAGAACCTGTACATCTTTCAGAGAAGATCACGACTGAGGATGTAGAGGTTGTTACAGACCTTGAGATGATGGAATTCGCGGAAAACGAGGACGCAGCAGTTGTTAATGGTGTGTCCACTCAGGATACAACAATGGACTCAATCACACCAGAGCCCAAGGTCGCCCGCGCCCTTGTAACGGAAACAATTCTTGAAGAAGAAGAGGAGGAAGAGGAACTCATCATAAAGGTTACTGACGTCGATGTCAATTCGGAAGATGTCAAGGAGTCTGAGGCCGTTCATGTGCCTGTAACAGAGGCAACTGTAGACCAAGTACAGGAGCCTCTAACAACGATTGCAGTAATTGACTCGCAGAACGTCACGGAGACCAAGGTCGTTCATGCAGATATAACAGAGACAATTGCAAGCCATAGACAAGAAAATATTGAGAACGTCGCTGAGTTCCACGTCGACTCACAGGACGTCCTAAAGGCAGAGGCGGAGGTTCCGGGGTTGATCCTCAATATCAACGAAGAGGTATTGGAGGTGAGTTTCACGGTCAACTCCTTCAATTATGGTGTGGTTGTTGAAGCCTTGTATTCTATAGCCTACTATCCCTAGCGAGCACTCCGTGGAGCATCTTAATCCCCAAGTGGAACAAGACGGACCACCGTCACCTTCCTGGGTACCTTCGTATTCTGTCAGTGTCCAGGGTAGCCCGTCTCAGGAGCGTTCAAACCCACTGGACGCAGTATTATTCAAGTTGGAGGAGATAACTACAGCTCCCCCACTCATCCTGCATACTCCAGAGGAACATCCCGAAGCTCAGCCACAGGAAAATACACTGCCTGCCGAAGCTGTTATTCAACCTGAAGCTGTCCCCGGAAAAGTCAGAATCTCATTACAAACTTTACGGCAGCCTTTAACTATTTGTTCTACTTCTCCAGTCCCATACCATGATCAAAGTTATCGATGTGAAATCTGCAACACCCACTGAAGGAATGGAAGATTTTGTGAGCTCTGAAACGCCAGCAAACGGCCCCATTGTTTTACTTGGCGATGGCAAGACCATTGAGGTTTGTAAACTTTCATCTCATTACTGGTCACTTTCAACTAGCACCATACAGGATGTACCATATACTGATGAAGTATCGGCTCTGGTTATTGAGCCAGAAGAACCAGACCGGCCCAAGAACCCTTGGACTGCAAGTTATTCTGTCACCACGCAGGGACCTGACGTAGTGAACGAAGATGCTGTGCTCACGCAGGCTGAAAGCTCTGTTCCACAACGCCCCGAACTACAGGATGTAGTCGGTGATAGATTTGAGGAGATCATCCCCAATACCTTTGTGGACCCTGTGATGGTAATCGGGGACTTACCCGGCGAAGCCTTCCCCAGCGTGGAGGCCACAGCTGACCATCTGGATAAATCTAAGTCAGTAGCCATTATGCCTCACCGTTCCCAGTTTTTCTTTCTGATGGCTGCTATTTCAGACCGCCTGCTCTTCACCTCGCTACCCTCGACGAGAATACGGCAGCTGAAGGCTCGTTAGCATCACCAGATATTGTTTCTCCCATAACAACTCGCACGAGACTGGAATCCACAGCGTCTTCGCGCTTCTTCCCAGGTAGCTGGTTCTCGCCATCCAAGACCGTGGACGAAAGTCGGGCGTCCTTGGAGGTCGCTCAAGGGGTATTCGTCGCTGCAAAAGTACCACTTGCGCGTACGATGGACGAGGGCTTGCCTGACGGACCGGTAGGGGATGACGTACTTGGGAAATCCAACAACGATGCAGAGGATGTGCCTGAGTCCGCGACTAGTGGCGGTGCCGACGAACAGAAGAGGCGGTGTGTCATCATGTAAGGTGAAACGGGAGGATAAGCTTTTATGACTTTTGACGAATCCATTTATGTGCAATTTATTTTTCATCTGGCTACCTAATACTCCTACAAACCAATTGTGGTTACATACATATACCACGTAGGATATCCTTAATACACCGTTGCCAACGATTTAACCAGCCATATAAAGTGATGACGTAAACTTTCCATTTCTATCAAACAAGCTCAGGCTACTCGAGTTATCAACGAGTTATAGGCCCTTGCCCACAGCTTGTTTCTATCGAATACCTTCAATTTGCAAGAATGCCGCCCAGTAATAAGGCGAAAGCAAAAGGAGTCAGTGCCAGTTCATTTCTCGACCTCAAGGCCGAGCTTTCCAAGAAAGAGGAAGAGTTTGCTAAGGGCAAAGCTGCTGGAAAAGCCACATATGTCGTTGGTGGTGTCAAGCGTCCCGACAAGGTGGGTTTCTAATCACCGTTCTATATGGCAACTCGTTATCTTGATGATTTAGAAACCAACTGTTTGGGCGAGGCAAAATAAAGGCCTGCATGGACGTGCAACGCGTGATATCGAGCTTGAGGAGATCAGCAAGCCGACGCTGGAGTCGGCGCGTGCCGCACTCGAGCGTAAGGCCAAGATATACGAAAAATTGCGCAAAGGAAAAACAGGCGGTCTGAATGATAAACAGTATGACTCTCTTTTAGTGGATGTGAGTAGGACATTGTAATAGGTATAACAACTGATGCTAAGTCCCCCACAGTTTGACTCCAAACCTGGCTATGATCACTTCCAGTCAGATAGTGATGATGTGGACGAGTCTGTGGAACTTGCACGGAATCCAGCAAACGAAGAGGTTTGACCATAGCGGTGCCCTTTTTTGCATTTTAACTCACGATATGGGCTGTAAGGGCGATCCACTCGTGGAATACGAAGATGAATTTGGGCGGCTTAGGACAGCTCGTCGTTCAGAGGTTCCGAGGTCACTCGTCACGGCTGTAGAAGAAGAACGAGACGAAGACGAGTGAGTTCTACCTTTTCAATCGTCACAGTACACCAACTGACTTGTGATTTAGGGACATCATAATCCGTACATAGTTTCTATCTCGTCCCAGTATCTCGTGCTAACCTACATATGTTTTCAGGCAATCCCATTAACCATTTCCCTGTGTATGAACCCAGTGTGGAACGCATTGCCGAGATTGCCGCTGCACACGCAGAAGAAAACAATCCGTTGAACGTACATTACGATGCATCGCGGGAGAACCGTGCTAAAGGCGCTGGATTCTATCAGTTCTCTGGAGATGAAGAGACACGACAAAGGCAGATGGAGGAACTCAAAGCTGTCCGAGAGGAAACTGGCAAAACGCGCCAAGAACTCGGAGCAGTGGATGTGCGCCCCGGAGAGATTGAAGGGATGCAGGATGTCACAGTTAATCCGAAAAGTCGTGCTATGGAAAAGCGTAAAAGAGAGCTTGAGGAACGAAGAAAGCTGTTGGAAGCGAAAAGGAGAAAGGTCACTAAGAACCCCGACAATGATTCCGCAACAACCGCAACAACTGCAACAATCACCGCGAAGGAACCTCCTGTCACAGCTCATACGGCTACAGCTACCACTGTAGAAGATCCTCTCGCTGCTTTGGAAGCAAGATCAAAAGCGGATCATTCAAAGTCAAAAGCCAGGGTTCCCCCAGCTTCAGACGCAGATTCATTTTTAGCACAACTGGAACAAGATCTCATTCGTTCAAGGGGAAAGTGACTACTGAGTCATGTATGTTTCTATGGCTTTACCATTTGTCTTGCGTTATGCGCACTTTCCCCGTTTTCGCCTCTTCAACAAGTCATTCAGGGCACCGCAGCGAGAATCTTCTGTTCACCTGCCTACTCCCTCCTCGGACAACCAGCCTCTCTTTTACGGCCTCTTTCCCGTCGACAACACCCTCCATAAACATTTTCCTAGCATTCAACACTTTTAACGCCGGCTGAATGACTATACAGTGGTCTGCATTTAACAGGAGTTCGCGCGGTGCACACCCTAGGTTGTTCCTGGATTTCACAAGTGCGATCAACGCATCAATGAAAGCAAACCAGCCAACGATGGAGCCCTCGCTTGGGAAGATAATATCTTCGTGTTCATACAGCGAATCACCGACATAGAGCACTGTTTCATTTATATCATAGAGTGCGGGTTCGTCAGGAGTGCGGATCACACTCAGCCAACCGCTTTTTGGGACACTGTGACCATCGCGCACCAGGGTTAGGGTGTAAGGTGTTTCAAGACCCGTTGCATTGCAGAGAGAATACTCTGGTAACAATGGCGGGAGGAAAGCCGGATCGTGCGAGGATACCATGACTGGGGACTCAGCACTGTTATAGAGTGTCAGAATCTTCCCAGTAGTCGGGCGTGACACGAAATACTTACAATTGTTCCACGCCAACTGCAATGTGATCATATCACTCATAGTGGGGATGGGTCGCCTACAACCACGTATTCCATATTTCCTCCTTTATTAAGGGGCTTGTTATCGTTATCAGCGACTTTTACTGTCTTAATGAACTCTCGCAAGTTCGTAATCTGGGTATGAGGGTCGTTGAAAACACCGCGGTACCCTACGCCTACGACGATTACGGTATTCTCTGACGGCACGGCTTTGACCTAGATGAAAGGATATTCTGAATAGACGCCGTCACGTTCATTCCAAATGCTTGCCAAAATGGATAGTTTACAATGTGTGATATATGTAGGGGAGATCTAAATGGTGGTTGTGGTTAGAAATCAGGAAGCTGATTCCCATCGCAAGTTGATCCTCACCTCAAATATACAATTTATCCACCAGAAACAGGACATATCACGGCTACCTCTTCACCCCCTCTTAGTACTGTAGTTTCTGGATCGTCTACCATTTCAGCATCTACACTCCATTGGCTGCCCTGTAACACTTTTTCCAATACGGTGCCTGGATGCCGTGCGACGAGAAGCGCAGGGAGGGATGAAAGGAGGAATGGATCGTCGTCTGGCAGAGGAACCAACTCTTCGGTAAGATTAGTAGCAGTTGAGGCTGCAGCAAAGTAAAGTACGGTGATAGTACGCGCCGAACCGTTGTCAGTCATGGTGGTTTAAACGAGGTATTTACGCGCGGACTTCGGTAAGCACTACTAGTCAGTCACGAACAGTCACTACAAATCAAATAAATTACAACTACCGCGATTTTTCCAAGCCTGTTAGTAGTAGTAGTAGTGGT
Source organism: Myochromella boudieri (assembly GCA_018221655.1). Taxonomy (NCBI): domain Eukaryota; kingdom Fungi; phylum Basidiomycota; class Agaricomycetes; order Agaricales; family Lyophyllaceae; genus Myochromella; species Myochromella boudieri. The sequence continues at coordinate 61,379 of JABCKU010000022.1, read as the reverse complement.
GGTAATACAACGGGTCGATGCAGGACACGGCACATGGACTAGAATACTGTACATTCCACATTTATGCACATACAAATTCTACTCCAGCCCTGAATGCTTCAGTTCTACGGTCCACCAGATCGGATTTGAGGTCTTGATGTACACCTCCTTTTCCTCGGGTAACAAGTGGTTCGATGTCGACACCATGCCGCCGAACGACGATGGGGTATTGTCTAGATAATGAAACTTGAATTTAAATCAACTAACCATGCTAGGGCAGTAAGGAAACGCACCAAGGTTCCACTTCAACCCCGAGGTCGTCAAGGTCGTGGAGTCGATGCCAACGGGGAGCAGCCCGCACGTTACACCCAAGAGCTCGTGGTCTATTTCAATTATATGCTCACCCTTATAGCGTGAGGGTCATATCGTAGAGGAAAAGGCCGAAATATACATACCGCATCCAGAACCCAACCTACATTGTCATCCGTAACTGCGAGAGTACGGTCTCGCTTTGTTCGGAGTTTATGCAAGTAGGACAGTGTGTGTATTGTTTGATCCAGTCGCCCAGCGAGGCCACCAAGGAGGATAATGTCGTACTGGGCTTGAACTTTTGCGGTTTGCTCCTTCTGTTCTATTGTCGCTACACATTTCATGAGATCGGTCGAATCTTGGTCATCATCCTGTACGATTGGAACACCCTATATTAGCGAGTGTGAGTAAGGCAAGGCAGCGGCAATGACAATGAACAGTATACCATAGACACATAGTACGATCGCACATCGTCGCGGATAGAATCCAGATCGCCTTTGACCATGTCGGGTAGAAACCTACCTTTACCAGCGACGTTATGAGCACTCGGATGGAATTGAATTGCGACTGAATCTCGACACACTGCGTGACTCTGTATCTCCTGCGAGAATATCGTACATCCTATTAGCCCCACCATCTGCACAAAGGCGCCAAGAGCATGAATTCCACAGGCGATTGAAAAGCTCAAGGGAGAAGGGCTGGTTTAGAATAATCAGAGCTCGATGGTGTACCTGGGTACTGGCTGAATTTTGGGATCGAAGAAATTGAACATTCCACTTTCTGACTGCCATGATCTGGATGCCAACTAGTGGGGCCGATCAGGTGCTGTAGTGATCACTAGGCGTACACCTAGAAGAAATGTTGACAAGAGCTTGCAAGACAAATGAGGGAACCAGAACTAGATTTGGCCATGCCCCATGATGCATGAAGATTGGATGGGGGTTCGATCATCGAAAGTAAATGTTAAAATATGGACTACTTTTCATGTTCTTGCTCTCGTTGCCATTAACGTTGATCTTTTCATGCCATATAGGGCAGTTTTTCTGCTTGCAGTCGTTTAATCCCAGGTTTATCGGGTTCATCAGATATTTACTGCCATCTGATTGGCTGTAAAACCATTCTTATGTATACGGAATGTTGAAGTAAATATGCATTAGATCTAGAATTTCCAAAGCGAAATGGGTTTAAGAATCTCCGTATCACTTACCGTTACGCTCTCATTCCATCCTGTTCCAGAGGATGAGTATTTGCCGCAGTTACTTCTCATATTGTTGCAAAGCTCAAGCACATTGAACTGTGGCCATTCACAGACGAATTTGTTTACTGCCTAGTCCTGTCCAGTGTGAAATTATTGTATAGGGTACGGTGTAGATCTGGGTCAGGCTTGTCTGACATACCTAGAAATAACAAACAGTCTAAGATTAACATTTTCAATGTAGAGGGTACATACGTCGCATCAATTTGCTTCAGTTGAGGTAGAGCAAGCATAATTTTTCGCCGATAACCAGTCATATCCTTCACCTGACATGGATTGGCCTCAAGGTATAACGTCTCCAGAGAACTGATGGTGCCAAGCTGGGTTTCCAAGGTTGAAAGGTCGGGTATTGCATTGCCATTCATCTGAAGGAGAAGAGAAAACTTATTGAAGAGGGAAAAATGAAGTCCAATGTCGCTTACCCAGAGCTCTTCTAATAATTTCAGGTGCGAGATGTTTTCTATCATGGGAATGAAGTTGTTCCCAACATCAAGCGTTGTTAGCTTTGTCTTGTAAAGTGCAGCAGTGTAAGCAAAGGTAACATGTACAGCATAGAAAGGCCCACATTCCGCTCAAGGCCCTCCAACCGTTTGACACCGTTATGGCTAAGATATAGTTGTTCCAAATTCTTTAGTTCCTCAAGGTTTTCTAACGCGGTAATCCGATTAGACTGCAAAGATAAGATCTTGAGCTTCTTGAGTGCTCCTAAATTCTAAATATGTTATGAATAACACATATAATGTGAGGAATAGACATTAATGCACCTCTAACTTGGTTATCTTGTTCTTTCCAAGCCACAGCTCCTCGAGATTTACCAACGCGTCGAGATTCTCGATTTTCTATATGAAGTTTAGCCTTTGGCACTCGGAACTGGCCATAAAAGCGGAGGGCCTACCCGGATTCTGTTGCCACCCAACTCCAGACTTCGTAAACGAATACAAGACTCAAGCCCGTTTACTTTCGATATGCGATTCTGGATAAAATAGACAGTATGGAGGGAAGTCAAGAGCTCGAGACTCTCAGGAATAGCCTTTAGAAGGTTGAACGAAAGGTCTAGCACTCTGCAAGAACCCACATGAGCTGATTGGCCGAGTGGGGATGTGTTTACACACCTGAGGTTCGACAACTTATCTAGAGCATTATTTACATTCTTGAGTTTGTTATCGTACATGTCGAGCTCCTCCAGGTTACTGAGAAAATGGAAAACTTCCGGGTCCAGGAACGAAATAAAGTTCTGCCTAAGGCATAGCCGCTTTAAATGGGTTGCAAACCGGGGGAGTCGTAAGTTTGTAAGAGATCCAATGCGTGAGTGAACGAGTTCCAGATCCTGTATGATGTTCGAACATATTACGGGCATCCTATTTAAGTAGCTTACCTCGGTATCGTCTGGAAAGTCCTCGAGGAAATCCCCCTCCTCTGTCTCTTCAATGCTTGCCTCTTCCTGAGGCTCTTCGTCTGTGTCGATATCAGCAGCATGAGGTTGCACTGTATCTGGTAGAACAACTCTGGCTCTAATAATTCTCTAGTTCAGAATTAGGGCTGGATTGGCACAGTTGGTGACATACGTTTTGCTTGTTGACCCAGTTGAGTTTCCTGGGGCATCAGTTGATATATCCGACATAGCTTCACGTAGATCTGCCAGCTGGAGTATCTGTAGATGTACAAAATGAGCCGCGGCTTTGCTGCGATGTGAGTCAGTAAGGCAACTCTAGCTTTTAGTTACATCGTCACTGTTACAAAGGATATCTTCCACGTGATCGCTTGATTGAACAATCGAACGCGTCCTCTAAGGTCTTCTACTATAGCCCCCCTTAGGTGAAATGTTCCTTCATACGATAAGAGATTCCAAGCCAATAATCCATATAACACTAAGGTAAATACAGAGCAAGGAAAGCGAAGCTATGATACAGCAATGACTCAAATATAAACATCCACTCTGAGGCTCATGACTTACGAGCTCTGATTCCGCCGCGACCATGTTGAGAGGCTCAGGGCTCCCACAATACCGACGACTAACAATGCCGTCCCAGCACCCACCAAGCCAGGAACGTACAGATACCAGGTACTATCAACATCGTCCTCCACAGCCTGATTGTTGAAAAGTGTCATCTCATCCTTCTTCCTGCGATGGCGTAGCATTGACGTTTCGGCACCCTTATGGACTGAAGCTTCGGAACGGCTACCCAGTTCCGAGGCTCCGGTATCAATGGACGGCATTTCGAGCTCTTCCATGAGATTGCGTGGGTCTGCAACTGGGAGAGAAGGAATCTCTAGGCTGGGGTCTAACGATCGTGCGCGCTCAAAGTATGCAGCAGCTGCTGTACGATCACGCATCCACACTTGTGTCCCTCCTTCTCCAGCTTGTGCATGCAGAGGTACACGAATAGATGACAGGCTGGAGTAAGAGGCGGACAGCGTTGTTGCAGCCCCCTCAAGGTGGAGAAGGCCAGCGTCTACAAAAAGTTGCGCCAGGGCGCGCTTTCCTCCTATTGATTGGATGTAATAAGCAGTACTGCCGCGAGGTGCTGGGCCAGATTTGACGTCTGTATTATACACCGATGTTACGGAGAGATAATGAGAGACAAGTCTCATCGTGGCAGTGGGAACGTGAGCTTGATGCCAAGCTCGTCTACAAGCCCGCATTAAGTGAAAAAGTGAAATTGATACAGCTGAGGGTAGAGGCCTTACATGAAGAATTCAAAGGCGTCCTCCTTCTCTTTGCGTATGTCAAATAGTTCTAATCCAATTAAGACCAGACTCGTAGGGTCCATGTTATATTGGTTCTCAAGCTCAATACTTGCATCGAAGAGGACTGAATCAGTCACTGGGGGCGAGAGATACTCTGGGGCAGGGCCAACAATTAGTGATGGCCATATTATAGATTGTTCCTTGTCCAAATGCAAAGTAAGGAGTTTCCCGGAGTTCGGGGTCTGTAATGACTCAAGGGAGGAATAAGAGGATGTTAAGCTGCGCAGGGCATGACCAGGAGACGTAGAACGAGAAACGCCAGCATTGGAGTTAGCTTTGCGACGTGAGAGGGGAGGAAGAACACGTTCGTCCGCGGACATGCTTGGAGACGAGAGGACGGGAGATGGGGATATATCCTCTGCATCAGAAACCTGGCTACTCTCAAGTGACGCCGCGAAACTGCTTGATATTTCAGGATCGGATACGAAGGCGTAAGATGACTGTGTCGAGGAGGTAGATATTGTGGAAGTGGTACGTTCTCGTCCTGTAGGCCGAGACTTCCTAGGTTCCAACTGCCATACAGAATTAGTTGTACTGACGTTGCTGTACAGTCGCCCCTGTGCCCAATAATATACTCAGTGACCAAGTCCATGGATGAAATATTGGAACGCACCTTAACTATCGGTGCCTGCCCCTCTACCCCTACCAGCAGGTAGTTCCGTTCAACCATAACCTAAATAAGCGCCATGCTATAGTTCAAATTATACGGTACTTAAAGCATGATCGCACCACCACATCGTCAATTTGGGTATCGTGAGGGACGATAACTAGTAAAGTGGCCTGGATTCCAGTCTTTAAGTTGTGGCCTCACATAGTTTGACCTGGCACGAAATACCTGGTCGTGAGACTGATGATGGTGAACCAATAATCCACGACCAAAGTACTAGCTTTCATACCTGATGCCAAGAATAGGAATAGTAGCTGTTGTCGTTATACTTGTCCATAAGGTAAACGTATTGGTCGTGAGCAAGAAAAAATGAAAGTAGAAGGCGCGATTGAAGAGGCGCGAAGTCGGCGGCAAGTGGGTGCGACGTTCGGCAATAAGCGTGTTTGGCCGCGCGTCTGAATTTAAAGCCGCCTTGAGTCCGCCTCCGTTAGGACCGTCACTCTGACTCTTGGTAGTGACTGCGGGAGGGGACGGAAGCATTGCCCTATAAGCCTATTCAGTTATGAGTGCAGCTCAGCCTCTGGATCTACCTGTCTACCTGATCGCGATATGTCACGGCTCATCAGCAGTTGATTCAGTTGTGCAGACCCAATTTCCAGAAATAATTTCTGCGCGATTCTCAGCTTGAGAGAATTCTCTCCCACTCTGCGTTCCATTATGCCTGAGGCACTCCTTCATAAATCATATGTCCCTGTGTCTGAAGACTTTGTGGGGGACGAGGTACTCGCCGTTCTGGGTGGGAATTCTATCTACTTGTGTCAGGACAACGACTGGCCACTCTGTTCTCATTGCCAAGATCCTCTCATTCCTATCCTCCATCTCCCACTCTTTGGGAATCACCCAGAGGATCTGTTTCCAGGGCAGGATAAATCGTTGAACCCCATTGCTCAGTTTCTTGTTTGCTCCGACTTGGAGTGCTTCGAAACAAGGACGGTGGGCGCCTACAACGACTCTTGGAGGCTACAGATAATATCTGCATTGGCGCCAGATGTTGTATATGTTGGCTTGGGGGAGTCTCTGGCGGTTTTTGGTGGAAGGACAATGTCCCTTGACGAGGGAGGGAACTGGGCCGTTGCCCATACAAAGTTGACAGAAGAAGACTTATTCAAACCTTTGCATCTTATAGGAAGCTGGACAGAAGCGAGACTCGAAGTCGTACACCAGGAGGATCATGCTGACCTTGACGTTAAGATCCCTGATGAATTTTATGAAGAACATAAGCCCTTAGAAGGCATCAAGCTCCTTGGATATCCTGTTAAAGGTGTACATCCCGTTTATTGCCCACCATACGATGAGTTTAACTTGAAATCCATAGCGAAATATAAAGCTGGAAACTGGGGAGGAATAAACTGGGGGTGTCCACTGGAAGAAGAGAATTGTGGCTGGCGGTGTCTCATACAGTTGGGATCTCACGATGTCGAGCCAGAGCTAGTAAGGGGTTTTACCGTATTGATTCAACTTGATATTTATGGTTAACATTTCAACTAGTTAGGAACTGTAGGCAACTGTTGGATCTTCCAGTGCGAGAGGCATCCTAATCAGCTGGCATTTGGTATGGCTTGGTACTGATCGATGATCGAAGACCTTCAAACTATCTCGAATATTCGACACTCGTCTAGCCAATGTAATATTACTACTCAACCTACTTCCGAGATTCAGAGTTCAGTAGTGGCTCATGTATTGGGCAGCGTAGCCTATATATACTCCGTAATTCAGGTTCTCGTGTGTGCACATATAGGGATTGAAATTTGAAGACCTGAACAATATGTTGCAAGTGACCAAGGAAAGTGGGGAATGTAACCGTCCAATATGTTCAAGAAGTTGAGATGAATAAGGTATAATGTATGTAGATGAGGTATAGAAAGATTGTATGTACTATACAGTGACTATCTTTCACTACAGTCCACGAATAACAGGTATATTTGAACGCGCCGTCGTGGCTATCCTCTTGATCGTGTCTTTCTCCGCTTCCATATGTTGGATGAGCATCCCGTTCAGCTTTTTTGAGGACTCCTGAGCCTTCGAATTAGACCGCCAAGCTGAAACTGGTCCAACAGCCAACCTGTGCTTGCTGCCCTGAGTTAAATCACTCTGCTCGGTACTAGTTGCAACTAGGTTCTCCTGGCTCTCTTGCACGTATTTGTAGAAATCAAAAGACGAGACCGGTGGGCCGTGGCCTTGATCACTCTTCCCCGATCGCTCCGTGAAGAACGCGGCGCGAGCTGGAACATTGCCGACAGGTTGCTTGCCTTTCAGCCCTGACGAACGGCGATTTTCAACTGCCTGGCTCACATACGGTGTCGAATGATTACCAAGCCTCATGAATGGACGTGGTGTGGCGGGGGTGATCGATAGAGATCGACTCCGTGGGTCGGACCTATCAGGGCTAGGAGGAGTAAGATGGGTGACACCTTCATCATCATCACTTTCGTCGGAGGATTCTAGGTCATCCATTGCATTGGGTTGCGACTGGATGCTGTCAAAGAAAGAGGTGGGCGAAGAAGGACCAGGAGCTGAGTGAATAGTAAGTGGAATGTTTGTTGTAGGTATATCGAGTGAAAGCTGCCCTCCCGTCGAGTTACCGCGTCGCTGAGCAAGAGGAAACGGTGGGGTAGTTGGTTCCGGTGCATTAATGATCAGCGTGGTGTCGCCATCTAACGATGTCGAGGTTTGAGGAGTATTACGTCCCGATATATGGGGGGATGTGGAGGGTCGATTGGTTTGGACTTGATATTTAAATGATGAGGATCGCGGGGGTGGTGATAGTGCAAAGTGTGCCAGGGAGGAAGATATCCTTGGCGGGGGAGACATAGCAGTATATCTAGGGATGGGGCTCTCACGATTAGACAGAGCGTCATGATCGATGCTTGGACGCCACTGGGACTGATAAACAGGCCGATCACCTAAGTTAGCTGGTGCATCTCGGAAAGCTGACATTGTCGGTGATGGCTGAGAATATTCAGAATGAGAAAATGATCGTCGACCATCAACAACGGATAGTGTCACAGATGCTCGAGGCAGATCATCATCAAACGCCTCAAGATCTGAATAGTAAGAAGAACGTGAAGCGACACGACTTTCTTGCATTTCACTAAATGATGCAATGGAAATTGTAGGCGTGGGTAGCGGTGGAGGGGTCATGTCCATATTTCTGGTGTCAGCTTCGTAGGCATCTGAGAGTGTTGGTGATGATACAGCTCTACGAATGAATGCACTTCTAAGGCCATCCTCACTTGTAGACTGTCCCTGGCCTGCTTTGGTGAACTCAGATTGAGAAGTTGAGGACGAGGCGTTTATGAGATGTTTTCTCGGTGCGGGAGTAAGTGGAGTAAGTGGAGCGGCAGGCGTACTGGACCGAGGCGGAAGAACATGGGGTGACGCCGACGCTTCAGAGGATTTCTTTGGCCTTCCAGTGGGCATAGATGCCACACTCTGATTGGATTTCTTCCTTGGAACAGTAGAAGTTGAAACATCAGAGAATCTTGGGTTACTGATGATACGTTGCTCTAGTAACGGCCCTACAATGGGTGAGGCTCCTCTAGAAGGACCTTGTGACGGCCCTACACATGGTGAAACCAGCGGCGTGGATATGCTTTCGTTTATAGAAAAAGACGTATCAGGAGATATGCTATCCAGCGAGTGGTGAACAGCTTGTTGTAGCAGAGCCTTTCTCCAATGATCCTCCGGATTGAGGGAGAACATACCGGGGCTGTGTGGAGGAGGCAAACGATCGGCCAACAGAGCTGCACCAAGTGAATCCTGAACGCCCAGTCCATGGAGTGCAGAGGCTTGTACGGCAAACGGGTAGTTTGAAGACGGCAGGGGGAGGTCAACGGCATCCGTAGGGTCGATTACACTGTCAAATGCTGTTGAGCTGGTTTGAGGATCTTGATGTCGAAACCCTCGCGCCTTCATATCCTTTTCAGCCTGCTTAGCGGCAACGGCTAAATCCTGCATCCTCTCGCGAACAACAACTACTCTTCCAGTGCGAGTTTCTGGATAGGGACCCTGGGGATTATGTGATGGATTTCTGGGTGGTTGCGGATGTAAAAGGTGAGCAGTGGATATTGAATCAGCAGTAGTGCGCAGGGCTGGCCCCAAGGGATCAACAGCCGAAGGAGATCCTGTAGGTGTTGTAGGTTTTGACTTAGACCTGCTACGGAATCGGTCGAAAAAAGTTGGGGTGGAAGGCTTCTTCGGTGTGTTGCTTCCCAAGGCGGCAAAATCCGCTGGAGAGGGCTTAGAATGTGCCGGCGGAAGGAAGTAGTTGTTATTGACCAACAACCGAAGGCGATAAGAGACATCGTCACTGTCAAACTCATGTGTTTCACCAACTTTAGGGTTATAGGAGGAAATATCACAATTCTCCTGTTCATCGACCATTGAGCGCGGAGATGGAGGTGAATCTGGGCCAGACGTCGTTGAAGTGGATGGAGGATATACAGAGGACGACAAAGTGGAGAACTGGGTTGACACCGAATCGCGCATATTCACAGTCGAGGAGTCTACACCCGTCAAGTGAGGATCGCGAGAAAATGCAGATGGAGGAGGTTGAGGCTGAGTTGCGGTTGGCAGAATCTGCATCCCCGAAGTTTGACTCGTCTGCCAAAAAGGTTAAACGTCACCCAAAACGTACAGGCTGATCAGATACGTACCATTTTGGTCAAAGGGCGATGATGAATGCGGAGTTCTGGTGCAAGATTTGTTACATCGAATGGTGTTTCCTGATTTGAAGCAATAGTATCATCGGTTTGTTCGTGAACTACTTCTTGTGTAGTTTTCAGTGGAGAGCGTGGCGGACGCAGTGGCGTGTTTGATACGTCGTCGGCAGACGTAGAAAAAATTGATACTGGTTCCTGTGTAAGATTTGTTTCCAGGTAAGACACCTCTGCCATAGGAAGGCCTGGAACACCGTCGGGTGGCCGGGGTGATGATGCTCCAGTGACAGTCCTTGACCTCGTCCTCGTCCTTGACCGACGTACGAGGCTGACATTGCTCCCAATGCTAGAATTACTCGCCACCGAGCGAATAGAGCCCTGGCGTTGTGTTTCCTGCACTGAAACATGGTCGCCCATCGTACCAGAAGGACGAGGCCCAAATGGCGCCCAGAGCAACAATAATGGCGAAAAATCCAAAACTGTAATTGCTCACATGGAACTTACGTAATACTAATTGCCGTGCCGATTTCTACGGTATGAACCTTCCCAAACTATTCCGAACACCACTGTTCAACCCATTCAAAGGCTCGAAGTTCTACATAATGCTTGGGTCCTTGTCACCTTGTGAGCTCACTCGAAGTTCCCACCGTATGACTTACGCCCACATGTTCAGATCTCCCGCAAACGGATGGTTTACTCGCTTATTGGCAACTCTTTGTCGCTGTCACAGCTCTTTTCAACTCCGTGCAGAACTTTGCGACACTAAAGCTTACACGTAGGATATATAACGCAAAACCAGCGGCTGGTAAGGCGCGCCCTCCATGACTGAATGGCCAAAATTTACAATGAGTTGGTTCATCATAGTAACACCACTTCAAGCACGTACATTTGCAGTCTGGACGCTCACTTCGGCGATGGTACGCGCATATGCGGCTTATAACATCCACGACAAAGGGTACACCGCATACTGAATATAAACCGCTTGGTATACTTATATTCATTGAACAGAATGTATGACATGGCCATGTTCACATATCTCATCGCTTTTGGTCACTTCTCTTCTGAGTGGCTCATCTACCGCTCTGCCTCACTTGGCCCTGGATTGATATCTCCTGTAATTGTGTCCTGTAAGTTATACTGTCCACCCATTTCTGTGAGCGGATAGCTGACTTTGAATCATGTTGTAGCTACTTCCCTAATCTGGATGTTCAAGCAGTATAACTTCTATGTTAAAGTATAGTCTTTGCATGAACGATTATGTGCACCCTTCGTCAAACTAGGAATTGAATACCATCCTCAACATACCGTTTTACCTGATCCATGAATACGTGGGGCCACCCCATACCATTGATGAAGTGTGGATTATTTGGTTGGACGTTTGAACCAGCGTTGGAATGTTTGGAAAGTTCTTTTTGAACTTCAAGGAACGCCTGTCGACAGCCCTTACGTTCTGATACAAGAAAATCACCCCGCAGTGACATGTATTAACGTGGGGTGAGCATCTTGGTTTGGTAAATATTCCATTAACCCAAAAGAGCGATGACCGAGATCGGATATCCCGCCCCTCCGCTGTTACACCCCATTTACAATGTGCGTACCTGTCGGTTTTTTCGTCCGCCTAACGATAACACTGGGCATGTGTTATGCCGTGTGAGGAACTAGCATAAGAAGGATGGTCTCAAGATCCGGGTACCATTAACTATAAATTATTGTGGCATGCTGATTGGAGAAGCTTAACTGTTGTAAGTCAGCGCAAAAGCCTATGAATAATGATCGAGTCACAGTATGGCGATACACACAGCGCTAGCAGTGTTGATATTTATATCGCCAGCTAGTTGCCATTGGAGATAGGACTGTTCATGTTACGGAAATCATAATTGAATCCGACCTCTGCAGGCTCGGGGCATCCCCGAAGTACTCTGAAGATGCGGATTGCAAGAGAGCCATGCAAAGTCCGAAAATAGTGTCTGAAGCACCAGGGTAGATAAAGCTCTCCTCACTACTTAAGCATAAATTTATCATGCCACTCGCTAGAGCAACACCGTCAAGTTGTTGAATGGTCGATAGATAACGGACTTGGATGTTGGGATCGCGGTATTCTGTCTAGTTATTACAGTTAGCGATGTCAATGTGTGTCGCCTATGCTTTCTTTGTGCTATTTATGAACTCCAGACGCTGAGAAGCGGCATGAGAAGGAGTTGCGGCACATGCTAGTGAGACTTTGATATGGCTGGTATAATTTTATGTATGGTCTCTCATGTATGTACAATTGATGGAAACAGTTCCAATGTCGTTGAAGAAGCCGCGTGACTCTGTCGCGTCCGATAGTTACTAATAGTATACGTAGTACTACCTGACCAGCAAAACAGGGAAACGTATGAGTGTAACATGACTATAATTAAAGTGAAGGCCGCTTCTTGGTATACTACGCTCGAGGTGACAACATTGCATGCATTTGGAACCGGTATCGCGTGGTAGTCCGCGGTAGTTCATTTCAGCAACATATCTTCCGATGGTTCGGCTATAGAAACAGAGCAGCAGGTGATAGAAGCCGGAAGTTTTTCCAAATGGTAAGCATAGGAATTTCATGCAGTCATATGAGCAGAGTGGTCGTAATGCAAGTGTTCAGGGTCTGGAGGACTGACGGGTGTCATGACTGAGCCTGGACTGGTTGGAAGATTTGTTGGGGGGACTGGGGTGTTTGGCCCGCTCTCGTCACAGAAGGGGCAATAAGACGACAGAATGACGGTGTGAAGCGGTTCCATGATTGTGGGTACACTACACATCAAACACACTTACACTTAGAGGATGCAAGCTGGATCCAATGGATATCTTGTGCCAACTGGATTGTAGTGCGCGTACGCTAATAGAACAGAGAAGATGGAACCATTTATAGACCTGAGAGATGTGTATGTATAAATGGTTCGAATCAAGTCACTATACGTACCTCCCCATGAAGACGTGTCTTGGAAGCCATGTCATGTCGTTATGTGTCCAAAAGGCAGCTCCCACATCCACATATCGACCCAGTGCTTCGATACGGTTTGGTGGTCATAGATGATCCAAAAGTCACAGACCATCTAGGAAAAAGTTATATCTATCCTCAAGAAGCCAACACCGAGCTCCCCAGCCACGCAAACTCGCTCAATAGTAATGGGAGATCTTGACTCCTAAGAGGTTTTTGACGGTGGCAACTTGAATGAAAGCCAAATGAAGGAGAATGAAGGTTGGGGTAAAAGAGCCCGGATCGGAACCAGGAACGAACCATCAAAGAAGCCTAAAGAAATTCGGTGCCCTGAATAGGAAGTCGCCCAGATCATTTCTCCGCAAAATTATGCCCGCGTGACAAGGGAATTTTTATATAACTGAGCTCGGCACGGAAAATGTAGTTCTATATAAGAACGCTCCCTGATTAGTCCGCTCCATCGACGTCTTCCCCTCATCCCGTGGAACGCGTGGCGAGTGTGTATAGATTCATACAGCATTGATATGACCAAAGCTATATCTTGTCAATATCCACCAGAACTACTTTTCGTTATCTGTGCCTACGTCTATTCGTCCTGTCTGCAGCCTGACGAACCGTCCCTCGACCCCCTGATACAGAAAGACTATGGCACTCCAACTGCTCTCCCATCTTCGCTGCCAGGCAGTAGCTGGCCTGAGCCCGTAGCCCGGTCTACGTTGGCCAACTTGTGTCTCGTCAACCATGCATGGTGTACCGCTGCAAAGCCCTGGCTCTGGACCAAGTATGCCTTTCTTCGTCTTTGTTTGTGACATTATTTACTAATTTGCCACAGGGTTGAAGTCCGCTTGCCTAGGACATGGCTGTCTCTAGTAGAAGAGATTGCCTGGGATTATGACGAAGAGACTGTTGATGCTGTGATGGAGAACACAATCAAGGCAGCAGCTAGAGCGGCAATACAATCCTCGAATTCGAGCCTATCCCACGGCGAAGAAGAGCTACGCCTCGAGGAGAGCATTCTGGAGACTTTTGGCGGTCCCGACGCCAGCATCGCCCCTGAGTTGCTATCCCCGGCTGTCTCCCGAGATCCGAGTCCTCGACGGCTTCGCCCGAAGAGTAAGAGTCCAGCACGATGGAAACTCATGCGGTCCATTAGTGATGCCATCCAAAATGTGCTGGAAAAGAGAGAGCCAGGGGTCTATTGTGAGGACTATCGTGGATTGACTCATTCTATATTTATTGACATCATTTCGCAGTCCCCACCCCTGACGATCCTCGCCCTGGTCGTTTCATCCGCCATCTCGATTTCAACCATTTCAGAACCATCGGAATGCGCCGTTCGATAGACGAAGGTGTCAACAGCCGCTTCGTGACTGGCGATCGTGTTCAAGCGGTTCTTAAGGTATGGTGTAGTGACTACATTGTTGATCCATATGGTCTATTAAACCCCGCTTTAGGAAATGCCTAATCTTACCGTGTTTGGCGCAACTGAATACATGGACGGAGCGCTGACCCTTCCTGTTCTCAACGAGCTATTCCTTCGAGGAGCTCCCTCGCGGGGCCGCGGTCGTCCGTCACGCGGACGCTGCTTTGACGTTCATGATAGTGAGGAGGAAGATCGCGAGAGGCGGCGAGAGTGTAGAGATTTGGAGGCAGTAGACCTCACCGGCTGTGTCAGTGCAGTATTCGTCAATGCACTGACGGAATTTGTAAATACACATTTACTTCCACAAGATGACGAGGAGAAGAGCGACGCCGAAGTCACCACAAATGACAACGGTGGTCGTAGATCTCGTGGAGTGCGTTTTGTGGAAGAGCCGCTTGCTTTTCCAGGCCTGCAACGCCTTGGCCTGCGTGGGGTCAAGTCCATCATGCCTCGCATATTGTCTCCCTTTGTTTTAGCCTTCCCGTCCCTCACTCACCTTGATCTTTCTGGTACGCGAGTGACTCCCGACATCCTTCATTCATTGGGCGAGTCGCCCAGTGTTCGGCTCAGGTCGTTAGCGCTAGCTCGCTGCATTAGGCTTACTGGCACGAGTATCAGACATCTTCTGGTCGATTCCGAGGTAACGAGTCAACTCGAAGAGCTTAACCTTTACGGTGATATGACTTTTGTGACATCCCTTACTGAGTCGGACCTACGAGATATTATGACGCTCGCGCCATGCTTCATCAATGGTAAACTCAGGTACCTCGACCTATCTAGCGCACCGCTCACAGCAAGTCTCCTCAATTTGTGCCGACCGCAGCCTCGATTACGCTCTCTTGGGCTTTCACACATTCCTAACCTTGAGATAAGGGCCGTAACGGAATTTGTAAAGAACAAGACACCGAACGTCGAAGTTCTTGCTCTCGTTGGTACATCGCCTGAACTAGATTGCGGTATGCGCCCTGTGACAACGAACAATGCTGGTGCGCCCCGTGGTTCTGCGAGACAATCTTCTGTCGCTTTGCACACACTTCTTATAAGGCCATTGTGCTCGCCACCTTTTTCATTCAGCCTCACAGCACCGACATCCACTCGGCCCGAGGATCCTCCGACGCGATTGAGAGTCATCGAATTGTCGACCGCACTACTCGGTGGACTTGGGGCCGGTGCAGACGCTTGGCGAATCGTAAAGAGTAAGGGTGGGCGCGGTTGGTACGTCGACACAGCCACTGGCTGGGTTGCGCAGCTCGGCTCTGGCCGTGGCAGTGTACTGCGCCGTGATTTGGAGTCGAACCACCCGTTCAGAACTGAGATGGAGAAGTTGTCGAATGCTAATGGAAACGTTACTAGTGGTGTTGGTTGGCATGCAAGGAAGATGGAGGTGGGCTGCATTATTTGTTCGCATGATAGTTTCTCGTTGCTGATGAATCGATGATCGATTGCTAGATTCTACATGGGCACGGCATGTTGGGTCGCGAAGATGGTTTATATGGGGCTGTTTCTTTCGCTTATCAAGGTTAATCAGGCGCAGTTCACTTAGGGAAACTCCGTCGAAAAGCTTAGACCAACATTGGGTCAGACTGGGATAGAGGATGTTCTGGATCAACAACATTCACACACGACTACACTGTCTTTCATGAGTATTGATCGCTTTTGCCAAGGACATAGGGTCGGATTTAATATGGGTAATTGGAAGCTAGCGGGGTATATTGTGTGGCTTCATGACTATCTGCAATTTCGATGTATCTTATGTACAATACCACGCGTTATGATAAATCGCGAGGCTTCACCATTGCTCTTCGAGTTCCCCCCCCCCCTGCTAGGCTATATACAGACTCTACATGTGCATTTGTGGTGGTGATTGATGGGAACTTAACCACCTCGCTGTGTACACGTCAAAAGAACTGATATGTTAAGGTATATGTATGTGGTATATACATAACCCCTTGGATTTTGGATGCACTGCCTTCCGAAGCAGGCTTGGTTCAATTGCTTGATTCTTGGCAACTAGAGCTTGTGAAGTTCCTTTTTATTTTGCACGGATGGATGAATTGGTAATTTGACCGTTGAGTGGAAGTTTGTGCGTTCGCTATTGGTCTGTTATGCTATCGCATGCAACATGTTCAACCATAGTCGTGACACGCGACTTACAGCTGTGTAAAATTCACACGGTACTGGCGTCCGAACTTGAAGTTCGATTGATAGTGCATGACATATATACCGTCTGCCATACACCACTCACTATATATCTTTATCTCACGTAGCTGAGGGCCATTTACAGCTTCCTCCAAGATGAGTCAGTGGTTTTCACGTTATGCTCTACAGCAATGCCCGCCAACTCACACACCATTCGTAGTGACTTCTAATGAAATAACTACCGAACCATCGTCTCCTTCCACGACACAACCTGCGGCCTCCACAGAATCAACTACAGTCCACGGATCCTCCATCACACATCGTAAAAAGACGACAATAGAAGAACCTGTGCGACCTTTCACAGATCGGCCAGTAACACAACGCACAATATCTACCCGTTCACGCCCATCTCCTTCAAGGATAACTACCCTCTTGCAACCAAGGAGGCCAGTCGGACCAGCACCCAAATTTTTGGCAAGTATGCTGGCTATTGTTAAAGCATCATGTACGTTGGCTATATGAGATTACCTTCAGCTTAGACACTAATCTGTGACAGGGCTGAATATTCTGCTTGTCTTTATTCCTGTATCGGTGCGCTTCAGTCATTTGTGAGGATTTTACTTCTGTACTCACACATATATTGGGTGAAGTGGGCCCTCCATTTCGCTTTGAAAGACGACAATGAGAACAAGGACACAATCGTTTTCGTTAGTATGTGCTCAATCGATATTGTAATATCAAACCTTTGTTCATAGCTTCCAGCATCATTCCTGGCTATAATACCTTTGGCAAAAGTAATCTATACGGGCGAAAGTAACAATTTCTTGCTGACAACGATTACAGCTTCTCGCATTTGCCACTGATGAATTATCAATGCGGGTAGGACAAACACTTGCCGGTCTACTGAATGCCACACTTGTAAGCACACAGCACATAATTGGTTCCCTATTCTAACTCCATTTTCAGGGAAACGCGTACGTTTTACCTCCCAATAGGAGTTATTGGGTGCCTGTACTCATGTCATAATGAACAGGGTCGAGCTTATAGTTTCTGTGCGTCCTTTTCTTAAGTGCAACTTTGAGCCACTGTCTGACATTTCTTGTAGATAATTGCTTTGATTAAATGCGAGCTGCGGTTAGTGCAAGCATCCTGTAAGTCACTTTTCCATGAGACCAGTCATTTACTTGGATTGTTCCTTGATTGCAACTGGAAATGTACTGATGTCATCATATCATAGTGGTTGGTTCTATCCTGAGTAACCTACGTAAGCGCCTGTTTTGTTCATCGGCGCTAATTCATCGATCACGGGCCCATGTTTGACAGTGCTCGTTTTGGGAATGTGTTTCTTTGCGGGAGGTCTGAAATACTCTGAACAGGGCTTTGGTGCCAGTGAGTGTCCAACGTCTGTTTTATACAACCAGCCTTACAACTGGAATTCAAGGTGCTTCACAATTAAATTCCTCTCTACTGACAATCAGTGTCATTGCTGTATTATTACCTGCTGCCTTCCATCTTTCCTTCCCTGAAGGTGATCCCAACGAGGGTACTGATATCCTCGCTTTGAGTCGTGGGGTACGTCATTTTTAGAAATTACTTTGGGTCCGTCTGACCTTCCCCTAGTGCGCAATCATTCTTCTTTTCAGTGGGTTATGTGCCTTTCCGATTCAACCATCATTTTAATGCGTCACTGGAATAGTTTACGGTGGATACTTGGTATTCCAACTCTACTCCCACGCATCACTCTATGAAGATCATAGTGCACATATTATCAAATCCACCCAATACGCCGGCGGCCAAACGCCTTTCCAACCATCCAAGTTGATGAAGTTTGGCAGAAATTCAAACAAAGAAGCAAACCAACTTCTTCGCACAAAGTCTCCAGTATCCATATCAACTACCAATGGCACTACATCAGATGTAGAAAATGGTATGCCACTCGTCGCTGAGGAGGAGGAAAAGGAAGAAGAAGAGGAAACACCCCAAATGAATCTTTGGACAACCATAGGCCTGTTGGTCGCCGTTACGGTGGTGCGCACAATTTTTATTCATTGCTATGTGTACCAATGGTTTGTTCATATTTTGAAAGCTTGTTGCCGTCACTGCAGAATGGCTAGTGGGTTCTATCCATGGCTTGACCGACCGCGGTGGAATCAGAGAGGAATTTGTTGGCATTATTCTCCTGCCCATCGTTGGAAACGCAGCGGAGCATGTCACTGCTGTGACTGTTTCCGTCAAAGACAAACTCATGCTCAGTCTCGGTGTAGCCGTGGGCTCCAGTATTGTACGTTGTTTTAAATCATAATCGTATTGAACTAATCATTCCATTTATGTAGCAAATTGCACTTTTCGTTATCCCGTGAGTTACGACATTATTTTTCATGTTCTATTTCTCACTCGCTCTGTAAATGGGTATAACAGATTCATGGTTATTCTTGCTTGGATTCTTGGAAAGCCACTAACCCTCCTTTTTGATCCCTACGAATCCATCACCCTTTTCTTGGCTGGTCAGCTATTGGTCTCCCTTTGCATTATTGTGCCTTCTAATCTATCTCCCCGTCTAGTTCTCACCGTAAACTATGTTGTACAAGACGGTAAATCAAATTGGTTGGAAGGATTCATTCTCATGTGTACGAATTCTCTGCCATGCTTCTGTTCTTAAGCGACTAATTGATTACGTGTCTCAAAAGGCCTATATGTTATTCTTGGCCTTACCTTCTGGTTCTATCCGGGTACGATAAGCCCTGTTGCTTTCACATTCCCACCTCACCCTTCATCTGCCTACAGGTTCTGACCCTTCTGGACTCTTGGCCCAATGTGTTATTTAAAACAAGATGAATGTTGCACGTCCGTAAGATATTCTTTATCCATGATACCCCTTCATTTTCAAATGATTACCTGTGCCGAATCTCCAGTATTTTTTAATTCACGATTAGTCACTCCTATTCTCCTATAGTTTCAATCTACCTATACCCCCTCACCACTATTTGCGAACACGCTCATTCTAAACACATTCCAAAACGCGGTGAACGCTCCTACGTAGAGGTAGTTACATATTCGTATATGACCCCCCAGTGGGTACCTGAATACAACGTGCGGCCACAGGGTGACTGGTAGGTGTTTATAGGTTCATGCTCGTAAAATTCTTGAAGATAGATATTATGATTCACTCATCGCGCTCGCTGAGCCTAATCACCATGCAATACTACAACACACTAGGATGATACCATCAGAAAATCCATGGATCCACAACCATGATAAAAACCCAGGTGTATAAGGAGATCTTATTATTGTCTAAAAACCGTAAGCATGTCTGTATGTAAGTAGAAGCGCTGTATGAGTGGGTCGGTAGGTAACGGCAGGGTAAATTGTAGGAGTGTCTAGTTGGTCCGGTAGAGTGCGCGCTTGGCAACCTTGACGACGACGTTAGTATCCGGGAAGGCGAGTGCCTCGAGTCCAGTGGCATACTGTTAGACGGAAGTGTCTGGTGAGTGCCTGTGAGGAAGTAATCAAGGTAGAACAGGACGTACGGGTGTAGGGACGTCAGCACCAGTGACACGCTCAACCGGTGCATCGAGGTAATCGAATGCCTCGCTCTCCACAATCTGTGCACAGATCTCGCTACCCACACCAAATGCCGGGAACCCACCTTCCACGATGACCAATCTACCATGGGTAATTACACAGGTCAGTATTGGTGGGGATGCGTAATACGGTTATACGCGTACCGATTGGTCTTTTTGACTGATTTTATGATGGTATCGATGTCGAGAGGGCGGATGGAGCGGAGGTTGATAACCTCGGCCTTGATATCCTCCTTCGCAAGTATGTCCGCGGCCTCCATGCTATGTGTCACCATCTTAGAGTGCGCGACGAGCGTAATGTCGCTGCCCTCTCGCTCGACCTTGGCCTTGCCAATGGGGAGTAGGAAGTTGTCGGACATGGCCTCGGCGGACATGGGGAACGACACGCCGTACATCATCTCGTTTTCTAGGAAAACAACAGGATTCGGGTCCCGGATGGCGGACTGTAAGATAATATTGTATGATCAGAGTTGTTTATGGGCGGGGTGGGAAGAGGCGCACTTTCAGTAGACCCTTGCAGTCCTCCGAGTTCCAGGGGCTGACGACCTTGAGACCCGGCACTGATCCGTACCATGCTGCGTAGTCCTGTGAATGTTGAGCACCCACACCGGCGGCAGCACCGTTAGGCCCACGGAATACGACAGGACATGGCACATTGCCGCCCGACATGTAATATGTCTTTCCAGCAGAGTTGACGATCTGGTCAATGGCCTGCATCGCAAAGTTGAACGTCATGAATTCGCATCTGTCGCGAAAATATGAGTTAGAGTAACAGGCGCGAGTAAAGGGGTGGAGCGTACATTGGACGCAGCCCCTGGAGTGCAGCGCCAACCGCGATCCCAGCAAAACCCATCTCCGTAATTGGCGTGTCAACGACGCGCTTCTCACCGAATTTGTCCATGAGACCTTTTGTCACCTGAAAAATTAGACATGAACATGAGTATCCACAACAAACGAAATAAAATAAAACACGGACCTTGTAAGCGCCGTTGTATCGGGCAACCTCCTCACCAAGAATAAAGACCTTTTCATCACGAGTCATCTCCTCCTCCATGGCTACGTTGAGGGCGTCGCGAACTGTCATCTTGTGGGGATAAAAGTCAGTTTCTGCGGGTACCCTAGCTGAGCTTGAAGTGGCTCACCGTATGTTGCTCGGAGTCGGCAGTGGCATAGCTGCGGGCGGCGTGGAGAGCAGCTCGTGGACGAGGATGGGAGAGGGCGGGGGCGAGACGGGCGAGGGCGGAGCGGACGACCATAGCCAGTGGATGAGTTTGCAGAAAAATGAGCTGCTGGCCGTTTCGCTCCGTTACAACTTTGGGGTCAACTTTTCGATCTCCGCGCACTGCCAACCACTATTCAATTTACTACTATACACTTTATATCTCACAGCTTCGCTTTAGGCACTAACGTAACAGCTGCAGCTGCAAGCACAGTCGTCCCTCTTTCCTTCACCTTTGCCGCTGCACCTCCAAGTCAGCAACATCGCTTCAAAACTCAAAAAAATATTCCCACTCACAGAAAATCACCTTCCCGCCCTCTTTCCACATCTCCGTGACAATCGTCTCCCCGGGATACACGACTCCTGCAAAACGCACTTTAATGTCCGAGTAGGGCCCGTACGTCTTCACGACGTGCTTCCCAGCAATGCCCATCGAGCACAGCCCGTGCAGAATTGGCTGGTCAAAGCCGCCAATTGCTGCAAACTCTGGGAGAATCTGAACATGGTTACTACACAAACTAGGTATTACCAAGAGTACAAGACATACGTGCAAGGGATTATAGTCCCCACTCAGCCTGTCGTAAAGTCAGCGTCAACGGCCCATGACTTGCCGAGTCAGACAACCCACCTATATAGCGCAGCCTGTGTACTCGTCGTCTTCTCCTCTACCACCGCGTCCGGATCTCGCTTTGGCGGTGCATTCACTGCAGACGCCGCCCCGCGGTCTACGTACGGGTTACCTTGTATTATGTAGGACATTTGCATGAAAAAAATCTCATACCATTTCCCGTACGCTTTCCCCCAAACCCGCCTGCCCCACGAACGAACACTGTAGACTGGTTCTCAAAGATGACCTGCCCAGTACGCTTATCGCGTGTCTCAATGATTGTCGTGACAGCCGCCGCTTTCCCCTTATCCAGCACTTCCATCAATCTGTGAATAGATTTTAGTAGAATTAGTGTGTAGCATAAGTTTATTACATACCGAACCTCATTAACCAGTTCCCCGCTCGTCGGAATGGGTGCCTTGATACGTAGATACTGCTCTCCATGCAATAGTTTCGCCTGAACCACGTTCAGTACTCCCATTGAGGGGCATAGCCAGCATTAACTCACAGGGTTGAAATTCGGCAACCAATCCAGTGGTACGCCTGAAGAGGCCGCGAATTGGGGTACCACTCCAAACGTGGGGAGCGCACCGAACTCGTCGGCACCCTCGAATACCCAATGAAGTTCCTTCTCCGTTGCACCTATACCGAGGTTATACAGTATCACGTCGCGCTAATTACGATATGCTCATTATCTCGCAGTTTAAGGACAGACTTGAGTGACGAACCTCAGTGTAAGAGTATCTCGTGGGCTCGACGCGAGTCTTCTTGGCCTCTGCGACGAGCTGAGAGTCTTCTGGGTCTGCGAAGGCGTTGGGGGACTCAAATGTGGACATGGCAGGTTAAGAGAAGCCGTGCTTAGGAGTTTCGCGGTTTGGAATATACGTACTTGGCGGAAAATCACATGAATGCAGGGGTTCAGTTGGCACAGAATGATTACTTGAAATTCAAGGTAGTTTACAACGGTACAGATCCAATGTCCTACAAATCCATCACAGTTTTGCCTTAATCTCATCGTCCTTGTTTCCAAAATTTTCCATAAGCTGTACACAACGAAATTAATCTCGAAATTTAGAATCGAACAGCAGGTACGGACCTGCTGGAAAGCTCCCTGTGTCGTTGAAGGGTTTGTCGACCGTCCATCATCTGCAGTACGCTCAACAGTTCGTTCATATAGATGATGTCGAAAGTACATAACATACCAAAATTGGTGAAGGTATCCCACTTGGAGATCGCATCCTCGATAGTGTATGGACGATTAGTAGGGAAACCATACCCTCCAGCACGCTGCCAGCGCGTTTGAGCAGCCCATCCTCCTAGAATTTCAAACAAGCATCCAGAGGTGTCCGTATTGTCTACATATGTGTCAGTCGACCGCTTAGACAAGTCAGGAGGAAGCACATTTGACACTTACCAGCACTGCTAAGGTACCCTACGACTGGTGCAATATAGTCGGGCTGAAGTTTAAATGTTAGTGATCGGTTCACACAGAACACCAGACAAGAGCTTACCTTGAAGGCATCAACCATCTCCTTTGGCCTGTGGAGGCAATAGTCAGATTACTGGTCATATTAATCACGCAAGCCTTCCGTACCATATGGTACTTGTCATAGCAGTGCCAGCGGATGGAGCAATGGTGTTTGCCAAAATGCCGTACTTCTGACCCTCGATGGCCAAGGTACGCGTCAGGCCAGTAACTCCAGCTTTAGCGGTCGAGTAGTTGGCTTGACCGAAATTACCATCTGGGGACTAGCTTGGCGAATGAACACCAAAAGTAATATAGCTGTTGACGCACAGATGCCAACTTGTGAGCACGTCGTGACAATTCGTCCAAACTTCTGTTTCAGGAAGTGTGGCCAAACAGCCTTGGCGCACTAGTTCACGACAGCATCATTTAAAATATCAGAAAGGATATGAACAAGACAGAGAGGTACCTTATACGTCCCCCGTAGATGAATAGCAACTACAGCATCCCATTCCTGCTCAGTCATCGCCGTGAAGGACCTGTCCCTCAATATACCCGCATTTGCAATCAGCACATGCACACCACCAAACTTCTCTAGTGCAACTTTCACAATAGCTTCTCCGTCCTCCGCAGAGCAGACTGCCGGCGCCGCGTTACCGCCAGCTGTGGACGCCAAGTAAAACACTGAATGTGCCAGACGAACTGACAAGGCCGACCTTTGACTATTTCGTCAACGACACCAACAGCTCCTTTTTCGCTCACGTCGTTAACAACCACGTTCGCACCTAGGCGTGCAAACATGTGCGCATATGCCCGTCCGAGGCCAGCACCCGCCCCTGTGATGATCATAGTTTGCCCATCAAAGCGAACATCTGGCGAGGATTGTTTATTCTGCGGAAGTTTCACCGCTTGTTCTAGTTTCCCCTGAAGAAAATTGTGAGACGGACGCATTCTAAATAGAGAGGAAATTGTTCGTACTCTTGCATCGGTATCCGCCATATTCGCAGGACTGGGCCGTGTGAACTCTTTACAAGGTCATCGATGAAGAAGGTAAACTCACTGGTCAGCATTCGTGAAATCTGTGATTTCAGACCATCTTTCCTTTACTGCTGAAGGCGTGAAGCTCGAGTCCGTTTTGAACACCGCACCGTTGCTTCGCTCCCAGCGGATTTCTGCCACGAACCCAGCACCGACTTCGAAGATCTTCCCAGAGGCATCAGGCCCATCAGGATGGCACAAGGCAGCAACGAATGGCGCAACGTATTCTGGCTACAAAGTTCGTAGTAAGTCCAAATTAATGCTGGAGATTTGGAGATGTATACGCTGAGGCCCGCCAACATGTCAGGCGGCATCATGGTTGCCGTCATGGAGGACGCTGCCATCTGCAGCGCCTTGTTAAGAAAAAGTACACAGTAAAAAGGGAGAAATACGCACAGGGGCAATTACAGTCGACCTGATACCATACTTTTCACCTTCTCGGAAAAGTGTCTTGGTGAAACCAATCAAAGCCATCTTTGCTGCACTGTAATTTGCCTGTCCAAAATTCCCTGCAACACCATGCATGAGTACGTGCATTAACTACAACATAAGTGAGACACACCGTATAAACCAGCAGCGCTGGCCGTGTTGATGATACGACCGAACTTCTGTTTCCGGAAATGGGGCCAGGCCGCCTTCGTGCATGCAAATGCGCCCTTCAAGTGTACTTCCGTGATTTGGTCCCACTCCTTGTCTGACATATTCCTGAACCTAGAAATCCAAGCCTGAAGTGGGTTTCAAAGTGACATGGTAAGAAATGATTCAGACGCACCCTTTATCGCGTAGAACACCAGCATTATTTATGAGGATGGTTATACCCCCAAATGCATCCAGTGCACTCTGAATGACTGCTGCACCGTCGGTTACGGATGAGGTATTGGTGACAGCCTTTCCACCAGCTACCCCAAGGTCAAATGAGTCCGATCCGATCCATGTCTGGGTCAAAACCACAAACCATTCACGATCTCATCAACAACCTTCTGCGCTGCAGCCCCATTGAAATCGTTCACCACCACATTAGCCCCTCGAGATGCAAAGAGTAGAGAATAACTTTCCAAAATAACGTTAGTTGATGTAACGGCAGTGAAGATAAAAACACGTACGTCTTCCCAAGCCCCCCACCAGCTCCAGTGACAACTACGGTGTGGCCCTTGAACGAAAGAGACATTGTTGGGATATAACCACAGTAAGTGGTCCCCTTTCTATTGAAATAGTACCCCTTCACGGGATTTCATGTGATAATAATATACATCCGGAGAGGTTATGTAAGCAATGGACATGAGAATAAATATTGCTATTGGCGCCCTGCGCAGGATCTATCACATACAGGAGGTTAAAGTGGATAAAATATACAAGAATCATGGCGAGATAAACGAAACGAATGAAGGGATCTCCAGTACGTGATGGAAGACGCGCGAGAATAGTATCAAAGGGCAGGCAGAGTTTTGAACAAATCAAGAGGGAGAGATGCATTCCGAAAGGAAAGCGTTCAGAGAACATGAGAAACAAAGGAGAGGATAGGATGTATGCAATGGGAAGCATAGACGTGATGATCATGAGGACATTGTGTGTAACATAATACTAGTATAGAGGGCGCTACTTACATGAATATGCACCATGAAAGACAGAAGATTGCAACGGAGAAGGAGGGGATGGATACTCAGAGCGAGTAGTATTGTTTTTGACGTGAAAGACGACAGCAGTGGAAGAGCGAGAGAATGAGTCGCTGGCCTGAAGATAAAAAGGAGAGAAATCAATGCAATTGCAGAATCCAAGAGGGAGAGATATAGTTATAACAGATGGATATGATGGCATACCGAGATGGGAATGGATTGATGCGTATTAAGATAAAACGTGTGGATGCGGGGAGAAATACAGAGGGAAAATGACAATGGCAAGCATACAACGACCGATCACGGTCCAAACACCATGCCCTCCGTGGTACCACCGTCAACTTGTGATGTTGCCCAGTCTATAGCGAAAACAGATGCTTTGAGGAATTTTTTATGGGCATACTTCTTGCAGACATATTGGCGTGAAAAGTTGGTCTCCGTCAACTTCTCGATAAGAAGGTTGTGGCCAGGGATTAGCTGTTCCTCTGTATAATCTGAGTAGAATACAAAGGCCTCGTCCTGAAAACAAGAAGCGTGTGAGTCACATGATGTCTTATTCGACCAAAAATGACATGAGGTGGATGCATGTCAACCTGCACCAAACCACATGCCACTATGAAGGTCTAAACTCACCCAGTTACCCCCCATCATCTTCCTTGCGCAGTACATGCCCACCGCGGCCACTAAGCTCGGCTTCACTCGTAAAAATCGATAATCCAACAGCGTAACTTCCGTTAAAAATTTGCTAAGTGTCCGTGTTTGGATATCATAATCATCTGCTTTGCTTATCTTGCGCATCCAGCTGTAGGGTGAACAGTAATGCGAGACCCTGAACTCCAAAGTTTGTAACATAATCCGTTCACCCTTCAGTATCTCTTCCCTGGGATATACGCTTTCGGTCATGAAAACAAACTCTTCCACTGATGGGGCTAAGATTTCTTCGTATTTGGCGGCGATGAACATTGCAGTGACGCCAACGAGCTGAAGCTTCACCAACGAGACGATACGCTTGGTAAGAAATCGGTCGACAATGTTGACAGCAATCCAAAGTGTTTCAGGTAACATATGATATCGCAAGTGGACCTGTAGCAGCCAGTCAACAAGTGTTTGCCGCATCGCCCATGTAACCTCGGTCTGGCCGTTCATGTAGTCTGGATCGGGCATCATTTCCTCCTATTCAATGCTCATGAGCGGTAAGGAATGACCGTATAAGAAATATACGAACCTCGAGATCATTCATGTACTCGAAGATTTCCTCTGCGTACTCCGACACCATTGTGGGATCCATAACATCTATACGATCTTCAAACATCTCATGAACGGATTCAACTTCGCGCCTATATTTTAACCTTCGATCTGTTGATACCTCGGGCCATATACGTTGTACTTTTGTTGGTGGTAGCTGGGCGGTCTCTTCCTCCTCGTCACTATCTTCCAAATCAACCATATCCTGGACTTCCTCTTCGTGCTTCAGATCGTGGTCCTCGCCATCGTCATCGTCTTCGTGCAAGGCAACAGCGATTTCTTCCTCAATGTCCATCGCGATTTGCGCTTCGTCACGTCGGATCTCGTCAATTTCCTGAACGGCAATAGTAGGTGGCGCCACGCGCGAGATACGTTTATTGGTGAGTGTAGGAAGACGAGCACGAGTAGGCGGGGCACGAGCATGAATGACATTCGCAACTGGCGGCGCGACTTGACTCCGGCCGGGTCCAAGGGGTATACGTTGTGGGAGTGTTGTAGAATCAGAGCGTCCGCGTTTGAGGCCCACCTCTTCCTTCTCCTTACCCGTGTTGGGTTTACTGCTAGCGTCCTGCATGAGTAGTGTCAACTTCAGACGACTTATAAGATAATTCGGTGGCAGCCTACCTTGCGATTAACGGCAATGGTGGTGACCTCGCCCAGTGCTTGCCGTTGAGCTGGCTTCCCACCGACAACATCTTTCATTGAGAGTCGTGCTGCGCCTGCAGTGGTGATGTTAGACCCCTGGCGAAGGTGCCTACTCATCGCATTCTCGTCGGCCTTGACACGTTGAGCGAGTCCTCGCCGTTGTGGCAACTGTTGGGGAACTTGTCAAATGGATAGTGGAGTTAATAGGAGAACCGCTTACGCGGGCGTAATTGGTAGCCATGATATAAACGTAGAAGAATATATACTGTTAGAAGATGGTTGAAACGACGAGTTGTCGGCGTTGTTGATGTCGAGCAAAAAAAATCGATGGCAGTCCAAGAGAGTGAACTGAACCACGGTAAGATAGAAAGGGGCAAAGGCAAAATCAGAGAAGATGAAGAGCAAATAGAATCCTCGTCAGCCTCACAAGAAAGAGGAGAACTAACTTTTGGTTCGAACTCTCGAACTACTCACGTGACGAAGAACAAATACCGCGACAACAACGCGAGCCCAAGCGACGCGACGCGACGCAACATGGCTTTCCTCGTGACTCGTGACAGTAAACATTTCCCACGCCTTCTTGGGGCACAAATTCATTGCACTCTACAATAGAGTTCCAAACATTGCCAATACTTGATAACACTTAGGAATTCTTCGTAGTGAACCGCCAAGCTGCCTATCACGGTTAATCTTCTCCGATAATAGCAGGGAAACACCCCTTTAGTACCTTCTATCTTCATTATACTGCTCATAAATAGCAAGGCACGATTGGGACAAACAATCAAGATCTATCCCATCGTCTGCGCTTTGCAGTCTCCTTCCACTCAGAACCAGATAGCGTTGGCAGACTAGTTGTAGAGCTACGTTTGACTCCCAGACCTTCTCGATTCAGGCTGATATTAGGGTCTATCGGCTCTACTAAACCCACTCTACCATCGTTCGAATCGAAGGGCAAACCGAGCGCAGTGCCCGGTTCCCACCCTTGCTTCATTAAAAGGCGATGACCGATATTGGTCGGCGGCAATGGTGTGGGTGGTTGAGAAATTGGCTCAATGACGGGAGATTTTGGGCGAGGCAGCGACTCTGACCATGTGGTCAGTGAGGGCGATGAAACCCCGGGGGCATCAGTATGGGCGACCGGCATTAGAGCTCTTCGACGTGCGGATCGATCTATATAAGGTACTGAGGTATAATCTGTTGGCGGTGTAGATTTGGAACGCAGACTTGAATTACTGTGCTGTGTCAGAAGAGATTGCTTCAGCATCGTCAAAGCCCTCTTAGGATCTTTTGGCGGCGTCGGCGCATAAAAACCAAACGAGGGAGCGTCATTCAAAGCCCCCAAACGTTCTAAAGGAGCCGCGACAATAGATTTGGACGCTTTTGAGCTAGGGAACAGCGGTAGTTCATCCTGCTGGTGGCTTACCCAGCACCCCTCACAGGGCTGGCGAGAGTCGTGCATGTGGACAAGAAACGTAGTTCCTCCTATCGTTAATCGGTCCATGTGGTTCATTTTTTTTGGGATGCTGGCTTGTCTGGGAGGAGATAATCGCACCCCGCGGTCGTCTTCGGAGATAGATGCTGAATGTAAAAAGGTCCCATGAACGGAGCCCATGTCCACCACACCCCACTCCCGCCTGCACCCGTCCCAGTAAGCAGTGGCATGGACCTTCGAAACCTCCATCTCCTTGAGTCGTATTTTAGGCGTTGTGGACCCCACGGGCAAGACGTCTCGGCCAAACTGTATCTCAGAGTGTCCATCAATGACAGCTACTCTGTGCTTTGACGCCAGGATGGAGCTTCGAAGGACGATGAGGCGAAAAGTCGGCTGATTAGGTCGAAGGTTGATTCGGGGTTGAGAAGGGTACGGGGATTCCGAGTCCGCAAAGAGAGAGGGTGTGTTCGAGGGCTCTCCGGGCCATTCATACGCAGGGTCATAATCATCGCTTATTGAGGGAAGGGGGCCACCCGGCTCGGAAATTTCGCCCTCCTCATAACCCATGATATTTCTGCACTTCACAGAACAAGGGAAACGTCAACGCAAGATCATGAAGGGTTTCAGGAAGATTTTCTCTTAACCAATTGTATGCAGCAGCCTTGAAAATATAGAACCATGTACCAGTGGTACAGGATGAGTACTTGAGTGGTTGAACTGTTGGTCTGGATAGTTGTTGCTAACAATGGTAGCCCGCAGTGACAGACTGTCACCGTGACAGAAGTCAGCAGTTAGCAGTTAGTGATGACTCGGACGCTCTTGGACGCCTCCAGAGACCACCTGTACAAGTGACAATATAGGTTGCCCCCCAAAGCTTCACAATTGGCAAAGCACCTAGGTTTACATAGTGTTCTTAGGAATCACACCAAAAGTGATTTTACCCATTTGTAGCACTTCCACTACCACCCACTGGGATTCAGGTCTTCTATACGCTTCTTGGTCACTTTCGGAATACGTCAAAGTCGATTTCATATACTGTTATCACCGAAAGATCACTGCAGAACCCCCTTGGTTCGACGTGACCCACACACGGCAGAATGGAGGAATTCTCCGAGGTTGATTGACTCTCATTCAGAAATTCGGTACTCTTGATTTACTCGGAATTCATACCAGGAACATTCGAAATGTCTTCTGAGCAAAGAATGGCTTATTAAATCGGACAACCAAACTTCTACACCGTACCTCTTTGTGAGTTCATTCTCTTATGACACTGCATGAAGGATCTTAACACTACTCCCGCCTAGAAATTTTATTCCAATGAAGTCCCTTTATCATGCTGTGTACTGCTGACCGATACGAAGTCGGTATGGATGGAAGGTGAGCGCGTTCGCCTTTGATTCCTCAACCTTCTTATGATCGGCGGATTGGATCCGAATGTGATAGTATTGACAAGCAAGCAATTTGCACGCCGTTGGCGGAATTGCAACCACACGGCTCCTCCACCCTTCACAGGAACCGAAGAAGAAGACGAATGGAAGACGACGATCATCGAGCTCCTCTCTAGAGCTCATACCGTGGGTGGAATCACTGACATTCCTTTTGAACTCGTGGAGTCCAACTATTCTGTAAGTGGTGATCCCATGCAGTGCCAGTGATCTGTCTCTCAACTTCCACAACTAAGGATCTGGCTTTTGAACTGAAATACGAGTCTTTCAAATGGAGATGGGAAACATGCTTCCTTGGGCACAAGGCTTCGGCTGAGATTATATCAAAGCACCTGATCATTCCACTCATGAGCTTAAACCATCTGTCCTTCACCTCTCCTCAGGCAATAAGTGAAATGTTAGATGCTGAAGTTGAGAAGGTTAGGGTCACGAACCGCGTGTTGTTTTGTGGCGCTGATCGTCTCACAGGCTGTCGACAAGGTGGGACGAACCGCACGCAGATCGATCGACACGTACATCAAGAATGCTCTATCAAAGCCTCGTTTAGCGTCGACCCTCCGCCGCATGACTGCTATGTTCAATTTTATCTCCGAACTTCGTAGGTTTCGAACCATGTTTGCTGCCATGACCTTTCCTTGACGGTTCTTTGGCCACATTACCTGACAGCTCCGATAACTTCCACTGTCGAAATACCGGATCTTCATGTCGCCGTTACCCCACACTCAGTACCCATCTCGGTTAAATTGAATACGATCAATGTTCCGCCACGCGCCCAGGTTGCAGTAAGTCAAGAGTATGATAATCATTCACGCGCTGTAGAGATTAATTAGCTGCCATAGGAGACACTGCAGAATACGAGGCCAGACAGCCCGCTACCAGTAGAGTCTCAAAAGCCACTGATACAAGAAGATTCTGCAACTGAAGAATCTGACGACGAGCTCGTTAATGCTGCGATTGAGCCGTCAACTAGCGGACCTTCCAGCTCACGTCCAAGCGATGTGGTCGGGAGCCCGAAGCCCTTTGGTCGCAAGAGCCCTGCCCCACGTGTGTTACCAATGCCACCCGTGTCAAAAGACTCAGACTCAGACTCTTCACGCCCTCCACCGGCGAAAAAATTGAAAAAACCTGCGAAATCATCGTCAAGCGATGACGACAGTGAAGAGGAGCGTAAGCGCCGCGTGGAACAACTTAAAGGTGGGGCTGGAACCTCTGGCAAACGCGGTACTAAGCAACCAATCAAACGTGGGGGTAAACGGTTTTAGCGCCTACGGTTACGATTTGAATTTGTTGACTACACTGGAGCCAATGTACTACCCGGTTGCCTTGATGCGGTCAAGCTGCTACTAATTAGGCAGATCTTCATCTTCTTTAGAGCCGTCCCTCGATTAGTGAAGAACCGTTCAAGAATAATGACGGCACGTATTAGGTACATTTAATAGCCTACGAGAAAATGCGTTGGTAGTTCGACGACAGTAATGGACAGAACGAGATAATGGTGTACAATGCGATAGTAGAGAACTGTGAAAAGGTATGAGTAGTTCAGCCTCAATATGTCAAAAACGCCTCCCAGTCAAGCGATCCAAGGCTGCCGTCTTGCATGGGTCGCAGATGTGATGGAACATGCTCTGAATGCGCCGATTGTCATTAAATGCCTGCGGATCCGCGTCATCAACATCAATGTTCTAATTTCACGGCAAGCCTTACTCTTGGACATGGGCAATTTGGCGCCTTATGAACATGTGCCGCACTATTGTAACAATATTGTGAGCCGCAATCACTTCTCACTCCAGAATAGTAGGCCATGATAAAATGCTGCGTGTGTCAAAGAGCTGTATCAACCGTACCAGAAAATGAATTAAGTGTTGTCGAGCTTACGCCACATGTTCTGTAATAATCGCCAAATCTAAACAACGATATATCAGGAACAACGATTGGGTGTAGGCGGCGTCAAGGAGAGATAATCACACTTCTTGGCTACACATTATCCGTAAAAGGGCGATTAAAGGATGATCGTACCCGCGAAGGTAAGCGTATACAAGCCCTCGAAAGAGGCCTGAAAAAGGGGGAAAGGATGGATAAGAATAATCATCAGACGTTCAAGTCTTTTATACTAAACAGTTAGAGAGGAGAGCAACCTAGAGACGTCACGCGACACGTAGCCGCGGCATTGGATTGGAATAGGAAATCGAGTCCCAGATCGTTTTGCGCATCCTTGTCCTGACCATTTCCAGACATTCCCCTCTGAGATTCCGAAGCTTCCGCTGGCTTCCGTCATTTACACAACTTCGTTTTGCCGGAAGCCGAACAGTTTCAGTGTTTTGGTCACGAGGAAGGGCCAGAGACTCTTTGCTTCTTCAGCACCAATAAGTCCCTCCGCCTCGCGGGCCGGAACCACTTTATGCCAAGATGAATAGAGCGACCTCCACGGGAAATTACATTCTTTTGAAGACCATCATGGACTTCGGGCACGAGTTCAGGTTGAGTACGACGTTGGTGGGTGTTGATAGGACTTGGAGATCATGTCCAGGTCTGGGTGACAAACGCGTCAGACGTTTTCACGTTGTACTTGAAACGAACGTTAGCTCGCGAGTCTGTACTGACTAATAGCTGAATTGATTCTTGATCTTCATCCTGTTAGTGTAGATTTTAAAAATTGGGAAAAACATCGAGACTTTCAACCCACACCTGATCAGTCAAACGGCGATGGAAAACTTTACAAGTGTGCCGACCTACGTTTACCATAGATATTTGTCGAGGCTTGTCAAGCGCGAGTACCTGTGAGTTGGTAAGTCTCGATGATGCAGTGCGAATCAACGACTCTAGAGATGCTCGCAGTCGAGGTTCGACATTCTCTAATACAGTACTTGAAATAAGGTATGCGGCTCGCAAAAAACAAAGCTTGTAACGCGGTGCATCTTCACATATTTTCTTTGTGGGGATGATTGTCGGGCTTAGACGCCACTCCTCTTATCAGTATCGCAGGAGAACAGTCGTAACATGGAAAGTGAGATAATCAAGGTCCAGTCCCAGCCAACCACGAGGTATAAATGTGGGCTGGGAGAACTTCGGCGTGGAACAGGGCCATCAACTGGTATACAAGGTATGCCTTCGAAGCGTATCACGTTTCCCGAAAAAGCAAAAAAACATGCAACTATATGAACCTAGGGAGGTGAGATTCGAGCCACGATGAAACGTTTCAGGTGATAGGTCAGGGGAGTAGGTCTTGGGGTAGGTACTTATCAATATTGAAGTGCCCGGGTTAAGAGAAAGATTCAGGTACAAACGAGTGAAGACGATGGCATGAGCCAGGCAGTGTAAACATCCACCCTACTAAGCCCATGTGCCATGAGGATGTGGTCTCAGGCTAGTGAAGGTTTGTGGCACAAACTAGAGCGAGCTTTATCGGTGTTCGCTAGGAGTGACCATGCAAGTTCATTACCAAGGCATTGAGTTTGAACAGCGTGTCAGTTGAGAAGTATGCTTGGGACCTGTACATCCGTTTAGTTTCATAGGTAGCTCCATTGCCGATGTGGAGAGGGGACAGAGGGAAGGTTTAGGGCTTCCGCGGATGCGGTTATACGGGGTGCGGCGGACAAAAATGGATGGCAGAATATGGAAAGGTTGTTGTGTGCGATGGGCGCCTAATACTAACACGTCATCGAATAATCATGATCAGCTGTCTTTTGGCGTCCCAGAAGGACTTGGTTGAAAGTTACACTGACGGTGTGATACCTCACGCACGATCACATTTTCCATCAGCAAACTTCAATAGTAGTCAGCAGGACAACAATGGGATGGAAGTTGACGAAGGCTTCTCACGAGAGCATTCATAGATCATAGTTACAGAAGGCTGGGTAAAGGGCGATACAAAATGGTGTTGTGTGGGTATGGGGGCGAACGTGATATACTTACGAGCTCACCCGTGACGCTGCTTGGCGAGTGAGGATTGTACGACTGTACGGCGCAGTGTTTTTTGGAGACGGGTCTGGTTGGTCACGTTTACCAGTATTTTTTTTTATACTAGATGCAGTATTTTACGGAGGCTATCAAGACATAAAGCAGCTTAGATCTAAATTTGCATCATCACGATCTTAGTGGAACGATACACTCTTAGTAGTGAAGGGGGACATACAGAAGATCGATTAGGACGCGTTCCGAGTTTGCCCCAACACCTTTCTATGCAGCAGCATATCAGGAAAGTCTAGAGGAAGGGTAGAAGGTTTTCTATATTAATCTGATCATGGGGGCTTCAAGATGAAGACTGTGACTATTGTCAACCGATGTCCGCCTAACCAACCTCATGATACACGTGTATCACGTCGTCAAAAAGTGTCGTACGAGATAAACTTAAGAAACCGTTGGAGTAGAATTAGAGGACGGCGTCGTGGAAGGCATGGATCGACCTGGAGGTGTCAAACTTGCATCAATCACACAAATATATATTACGTAATGGCTGGATTCCTACCAGTACAACATTTTTTCTTTGATTACGATGGCATCGTCTGAGGATATTCTTCAAGTTAGTTCTCTGCTTCTCTTTATACTATAATGGCGTTACTGATGCAAATATTAAATGTACAGGCCGCTCTCAGTCGGGCATTTTCTCCGCCTCCCTCACGGCGTCAATCCGTGCGAGTCACTGGCCTGGAGGCTGAGAGCTCGTCAAACAAGGCAGCAGAAACTCCAGTAGAGCCTGAGGGAGAAGGCTTAGGGTCCTCAGAAGATTCATGGAAGGTTGAGTACGAATCTCATGTTGAGACTTGGCGTGCCCAGTCTTCCGAAGCACGAGAGAAGGCCGAGAAAGAACGTGAACGGTGGGAAACCGTACGAGTCGTGGAGAAAGAGGATATTGCGAGGCGTCAAGCTATGGGCATCGTAGAACAGCCTGTCGCTGTTACAACAGAGCAAGAACATGATACTGACTGGGAATATGCATTGGAGAAAGACCATCCAGAACCTCCTACACCCCATCAGCTCTCTTCGGAAGAGACACTTGAAGTAGTGACTCAGGTGCGCGTTTATACAGCAATACATTTGATGTGGTTGTTAATGGTCATGGTCCAGTCAACCCTAGCAACTACCTCGACGCAAGAAACGCAAATTCCCAGGACACATTCTCAAGCGGACACTGGGGATGGATCCCAGAAGTGGGAGGAAATCCACTCTTCTATCACGTCTTCCTTCCCATCCGTAACCTACCCAGAACGTACGGAAACTCCTTCTCCATCTCGGCAGCACCCTACTCCAGCCCCGCAACCCCCTCTCTCCACAACCCTTACCATCTTTGACTCCTCACTCTCCACACGTACACGTGTAACGGCCCTTTTTTCGTCCTTAGCTATAAACATGCTTCTTCCTTTCGTTAACGGCGTGATGCTTGGTTTTGGCGAAATATTCGCTAAGGATTTTGTAATGGGTTGGTTTGGATGGAAACCTTCTGGGCCTGGGTACGTTGCGGCCTCGACGGGAATCAGTGCTAGTAAAAAGACCCCATGGGGAAGCCAGAAAAGTTCATAAATACATTACTAGTATGTGTATATCAAGTGTAATGTACCCAATGGATTAAGGGTTAACTCCCAAGTGGATTGGTCCAAAGATATGTGTAATATAAAGTAGGGTCTTTGTCCTCGGTCATAACCTAGTGTTCTTGGGCATGCCTCGAATGGCCTGACGAACTCCAAGATCTCCCAACACGTCTTCAGCTAAGCGGAGAAAACAGGAGGGTCAGTAAGTCACTAAAGTTGAAATCACTGGGGCGAAAGTAATACCTCCTCCCAAAATCCTAGAGCGCATGAGGTATCAGGAACAATGAGTATTATCAAAGGAAAATGGGACGTACGCGTCGAAGGGAACGGTGCGATGATACTATAATTTCAAGTTAGTTTATTAACCGTAAAAACCAAGGTAAAACTGACGTGTTCTATGAATTGACCCATTCCTTTGTGCACGCAAGTTAGAGATATGGGTGGACACACTCACTAATATGTGACGTACCTGTCTTAGTGATTCCACGTCCGCCGAAGATCTGTCATTCAAAATGGTAAAAAAGGATAAGATCAGAGGATTCTGAAGTCAATACCTGAACGGCATCAGTGGCGGTTTCTTGAGCAGTCCGTGTGGCGTGCATCTTAAGCAGACCAATTGGACTGAGTGTGATGCATGTTAGGATGATGACATACTCATATAGGAAACCACGCACCCAGCCAGCCTCGAGGCTTGCTGTTTATATGACTGACAGGATACATTGAAGTGAGTGGAGCTGACAAGTGTTGAAGAAGAGAAGGCTCGCCATATTGTTCATTTGATATGTCAAATTCTCAAGCCAGTTCTGCGTGCTCTCAACTCTGGAAATCATGGCAGCCAGCTTGCTTCGGATCACCGCCTGTGAGTGGAGGGGTTTCCCAAACGCCTTGCGCTGTGTTATCCACCTAAGGAACATGAGAAAGCACGTGTGAAGTGAAGAAGAAGAGAATAGATACAGCAAGCACTCTTCGACAATTAGGCGCTGAGACCGAGCAGATGAGCAGCACATGACCCATCTCTCGTGGTTGAAATTGCTATGTATAATTTCAGTGCATAAACTTTACTGTGACCGTGGATTGGATTGGTAGAAATATATACCTAAGCATGACAAAAATGCCACTTCCTTCGGTTCCAAGAGTATTCTCGACGGGGACCTTCACATTGTCGAACGTAATGAAAGCAGTCCCCGCTGAAGGTGACTTCATATATATCGTTCTCAGACACACGTCCCATGGATAGATTGCGACGTACATAGCTCGTGCTGATAGGTTTCGTCTCTACACCCTCTCCACGTTCTACGAGAATTACAGTAAAGCCGTCCTACGAAAAGTATAAGAATAACTGTCATAGGATTCATGAAAAAAATAAACCAACAGGTGTTTTACACCCGACAGTGAAGCTAACATAGATTGATGGTCAAACTTGTGGACTCATAACATTGAAAGAGCGACATACTAGTGTGAAAAGCTGGAAAACAAGATCAGGCAAGATCAACCACTTCGAAATGAGCATCATGCGACTCACGTTCCATTTGTTATCCACTTCTTACTGAATAGGGATAAAGGGGATCGAAGATATAGAAGTGATGCAAGTAAGGTGGAGACACCACCCGTGAATGTGTTCAAGAAGGTGCAGCGAAACGGGAAGGAAGGAAAGGAAAGAGCGGTACATGAATCACTGATCTCTTTCAGTTATACGAATAATCACTCACGTTCCATTGATGACCCAATGTTTCCCGTCCTCGGTTTTGACAGCCGAGGTTCGGAGACCAGCAACGTCACTTCCAGCGAATGCCTCAGAAATGGCGAGACAGATTGGCTTTTGCCCTGAGAGTACATCAGGAATAACTTTTGCTTTGATCTCCTCACTACCGAAGTTGAGTACAGGCGGAAGACCAATGACCGACCCACTCATCATGCCTGAGAATGACGGTTAGAAGATTTTCCTAAAGCTGCCTGGGTTTTTACCATCGCCGTAGCCACGTTGGCCACATCGGGAAAACTCTTGAGTTATAATGAGCTATATAAAAAAAGAGTGAAATTAGAGACTGGCATGCTCCATCCAATAAAACTATAGCCCACTTCATGGAAATAGTCGAACTAATGAGGAATTGATATAAATTTCGTCTGTTTTCAGACTGATTTTAAACGTACCTCTTCTGGGTTGACCAATCCATTCATTAACACCAATCCTAGAATCGAGGACGCGTGAGCGATGTCAGTGCTATGTGTGGGAGAGGAGGACAGACCCACCTTTCAGATGCTTGCCAGGACCCATGCGCATGGCATGTATATTCAGTTTTCTAGACGTCCATAGATGTAAGTGGCACATCAGCACACGAGGAAGCTATATGTACTCACGCCATGACTTCGACAACGCTCTTACTGGGCGGTTTGCCATCCGCTTCTCTCGCCTGACGTGTTTAGGTTTGTTAGATAAGATTCAAGACCTTCTCACAGAAGGCGACTCACAAGGGCATCAGGGGCAACGACTTCATCAATGAACGCCCTTATTGCCTTCTGGAACTTTCGGTGATTCTGAAAACATAAGTCGACCATGTTGTCTCGATCACAGAAATAACACACCTCAGAGAAATATGGGCTATGATAACCATCCGATAGCCAGGTTGGTTCCGCGTATGGAACTTTGCTCAGTTTTCCCACCACACGGCCGTGGATGACGCTCTTCTCTCCTTGTACAATGCCGATTTGTAGGCGAGCATACTGAGGCTTTGTAATAATCTCATGCCGATGCAATCCGTAGAATGCTTCAGTAGCGTCTTGCCCAGCTATTCAGGTGGTTCTTTCAACCATAGTTATTTGAACTTCTAGCAAAAAGCCACGAACGTATATCCTCATCCAGGAAAACAGAAGCTCCACCAGGGTGAAGATGTATGAATCTAGTAACATCGAATATCTTGCTGTCAATAATGACCCACTGAAGATATATCAATAGATGAGCCGTGACCTCGTTTGATTGGAACGTACCAGATCATCCTGCTTGTTATGCTGCAAAGCACTAATATTAAATATGCCTACCCAGTGTAACATAGATGCTCGTACCTTTGCAACCTCGTCGCGAGAATAAGACTTGAATTCTTTTGGGGACATAGTCAACGTGAAATTTCGGTGGATGTGGTTATTGGAGGAGACTTTCCAGAGTCCCCTTTAACAAACCTAATCTTGGTCTTACATGTGAATTTGAGAGTTTACCGGGCACATGATTATGATTCGCAACCACGTGGTTAAAACGTGACCGTCATTGTGATGCTTCGCGAATCTAATCAGATAATACTAGTATGTGGATGAGGTTCGTATTGGCCGGAGAAATTCATCCGCCCTGTCCCCTATGATTGATTGAAATACTCGAACCCTTGGGAGAGGCGAACCGTGATATATATATACGTAGACAGGTGTCTTATGGTAGGCACTTCCAACAAACCCATTGTTTGTTCACGTAGTCAATCCTCTACACAATAACGAGTACAGCTTCCGACGCTTTCACAGTAATCTTACCGCCAGAAATCCTTTCTTCCACAATATTACCCGTGCTCAATCCAGATGCGAAGTTTTGACCCGCCCAAGTGGTGACGTTTGCATCTTGGATATCAGCGCCAGGTGCAGTCAGCCGACGAACAATAACTGGGCGATGAGAATTCCTCAGATATCCAGAGATGTCGAAGGTTGTTGATGGACGAGGAATGGCTTGTGTATGATTATAGATCTGTAGGTTTAGTAAAGCCAGCTTGGTGGGATAAGCGTGTCCAGAGGACGACTCCTCGTCCCAGAATCCATAAGCGACAAGCTGCCCTTCTGACTGGTCACCAAGAGCCGTCGTTATAGTTGATCCATTAGCCTGTCGTCCAGGGTAGATGTTTGCTATCCTTAAGGATTTCGATTTACCCAGTGTCTCCGCAACGAAAAGATACGCTGAGTATGAAGGAAACACCTTGATGGGCCCATTCGAATTCTGTACAGGGTACCTGTGTAGCCGATAAGATAATACTCGATTATAAAGGCGGCAATACGAACCACATGTCATAGAAACTGAGTCCTAAACAAGCAATAGAGTTCACTGTATTGAATGTGTTGACATGTATCCCCACCTACCACCATGATTAAGTTGAGTACTGCTTTGCAGTGCCAATGGGCCTCCTTGGTGCATATACATACTATTAAATTAAGTCAAGCTACCCAGTCGGTGATACGGAGAGGAGGGCGAGCCTACCGAGAGATGTTTAGTGATGCTCCATAGAAGGTTGTGTCAAGCTTCATATCGTCCATCGTCAATGTAGGCGAGATTCTAGGAGAGACTCACTAGCCACAAACTTTGCCCGAAAGTATTGCTAACATTGTTCTTTCCGGAACAGGAAACTGAATTGTATTCACCTGTTGGCAGAATGTTAGAGTGATTGTCAATGTGGAGTAACATCGAGATTTACCAATCACGAATGAGTGTGGGCCTAGCTGGTCGCGGACCGACTTGATCCGTGGTTGCCAAAGGTCAAGATACCTGCCACAAAGCTTTAATAACTGACTGAACCTAGATGAATTGCTCGTAGCACGCACTGGGCTAGACGCGTGTGATTGACCTGTTGGGTTTCCCGTTAGATCTTTTCAAGGACTGCTTCATTATAACAGGTCGTACCAGATTCGGCAAAGTCGCAACCACTATCCTTGGAGGATCACAGACCTATGGTATTCATATGAGAGATGCGGTGTACTAAGATCAAAATATGGACTGACGCTATATTGGTAGGTATGCTCACTACATGAGCGTACAACACCATCCTTATTGGCGCCCGTAGCAAGAGTGCTTACACAGTCTAGCTGCGAGGATGCGCCAGGTGCGTCATATGGCCATAGGGGATCTTCCACAGTGGCTGCGACTTGGAAACTGGGAGCCGTCAATCCCAATGTCACAGAAATATTTTTAGCCCAGATCTGTTCAAGTTAGATAAAATAGAGAGGGTAAATACTTGACTTACACCCCATATCTGTGTATAATTTTGAGGAGTAAACCGAAGATAGTGATCGGGCTCGTTTCCGACTGTTGACGGAACATCAGTACTGAAACTGCGAGAGAATATAATTTGCCCGCACTCTCGAAGAGGTCAAGTTGACCAGGATCCAGGCTACGAAGAGCAGATTCCGCTACATCGAAGGCACCTTGATAGTCTAAGTCTTGTAGATCCTATAGTTTGATGGGGAGAATCAATTGGCTGTCTAGACTCGGTACGTTGCAAAACGGACACGCACGAGATTCATGACGACCTTCGTGCCTTTTGGAAGAAGCTTTACGGACTGCCAAAAACCGGGGCCGATGGTCGTATTCTGCAGTGCCCCCGTTTTGTCGATGAAGTTGAAAAGGCTGACTTCCTGCGTCGCATTCCAATATGTTGAATCCGCGGTAATCCCCCCAATCCTTACTTCTGCTGGAGTTCCCGTCCTGTTCTTGAGGTTTTCAAGCAGATGCCGTGTTAAAACGTTCGGCTTGGAGGTATTCCCTACAAATTCCTCGAAGAAGGCGGTTTCGATGCTGAAACTGCCTAGAGCTGGGTGAAGACGATGCGAGGCAGTTAAAGGAAGGGATGGCAGCCCAGAAAGTTTCAGTTCAGAAATGCCCAAGACATAAGGCAGCAAAATAACGAAAAACACACACCGCTTGAAGGACATTTTGATGATGTCAAGTTGCTTGATACCTCTGGCTTTTGAACAAGATTTAAGTAGTAGGGCTAGGTGCCTCATTATCGCCGCGGACCGCTTTCCATGTGGACCTTGAACTACAAGAACCTCTACCTGCGAATCAAAAGCCATAGAAGGCCACGATGACCGTATGGAAAGAAAACAATGTCATGAGGCTGCAGTGCAGGCGAAGCACTTATTCGATCCCACGTGACTAATTGTCTGTGACGTGCCAAAATAACAGACGCGTCAATATATAACTTACTGACATGTTCTGACGTGAATCCATGGGTATTTTGAGGAAGGATGCGCCGTTGCACTCAGGAAATTCTGCCCATTTTATTTATGGAATTTTACAACGGTCCCATGATAGCAAACCTAAAAGTCTGTTGCCATGTCCTTAGCCTCACAACTATGTTTGTGATAGACAGTATCAAGTACTTTGATGACACGGAAAAAAGCGCTCCTCAGCGTCAGCATTCTCGGTATAGATCCTGCAGCTCTATCTTAGGCAGCACAGCCTTTATATGATGACAAGAACAGCTTCTGACGCCTTGACATCAATTTTTCCGCCAGACACCCTTTCTTCCACAAATTTACCAACCGCTAGACCAGTGTCGTAGTGCTGGCCTGCCCAAATTGTCACATTCGAGTCCTTGATATCGGCACCAGGTGCCGTCAAGCGGCGGACAGTAACGGGGCGGTGAGGGTTCTTGAGGTAACCAGAAATGTCAAAGGTCGCCTTCGGGCGGGGGATCGTTTGTGTTTGGTTATAGATTTGGAGGTTAAGGAGAGCCAGTTTTGTAGGACTTTCATGCCCAGATTTTTCCTCCTCGTCCCAGAATCCGTAAACTACTAACTGACCTTGTGATTTATCACCCAGAGCAGTGGTTATTGTCGACCCATTAGCTTGTCGACCAGGGTAAATATTTGCCATCCTCAAGGATTTGGAGTGGCCCAAGGTCTCCGCGATGAAAAGATATGCCGTATAGGATGGGAAGACTTTAACTGGTCCATTGATATTCTGGACGGGATACCTGAACCAATATCAATTTGAGGTTTAGGGTTATAATACTCAAAACTGACCATAAGTCATAAAGACTCAAACCTAAAACCCATATAAGGTTCAAAATCTGGCAACTGACATAGTAAAGTCGCGTACCACCATGATTGAGCTGCGTACTACTTTGCAGAGCCAAGGGACCCCCTTGGTGGATGTACATCCTGTTCGTAGTCAGCATTTTTTTTAATAGTTTGAGGTGGGGATTTTACCTAGAGATGTTTAGCGATGCACCGTAGAGGGTTGTGTCAAGCTGAAATAGTTAAAAAAAATGCAGTCTTGAATATGACAAACAAAACCAACCAGCCAGAGAGCCTGTCCAAATGTATTGCTGACACCATCTTTACCTGAGCAAGATACTGAGTTGTATTCGCCTATACCCAAAGATTCAGTAAAAACTTAGGGGAGGAAATTGCAAATTGGGGTTTTACCAACGACAAACGAATCTGAGCCCAGCTGCTCACGAACAGACTTGATACGTGGTTGCCAGAGATCCAAGTACCTTTGCAAGTGTATGTAAAAAGAGTCACCTATATTATTCTCGGCTTCACGTACTGTCCCAAACGCGTGTGGTTGACCTAGGGAGTGGGGAGTCATTAGTTCTCGCATGGAGATCGATTCGTTGAGGATATTTTACCAAGTTTGGTAGTGTTGCGACCGCGATTCTGGGTGGGTCGCAGACCTGTTGATACGTCATGGATCATAACTTCAGAGAGCGATTGTGGGCGTACGCTGTACTGGTACGTATGTTCACTGCAGGAGCGTACAACACCATCTTTATTTGCGCCCGCTGCCAAGGAACTCGCACAGTCCAGCTGAGAGGATGCCCCGGGTGCATCGTAGGGCCAAAGTGGATCCTCTGCCGTAGCTGCGACCTGAAAACGGGGTGCTTTGAATCCTAGAGTTGTCGAAATATTCTTCGCCCAGGGCTAAACAAGTCGTAAACTGAGGGATATATAGGATTCAAAGGGTTGATTGAGCACACCTCCCAAATTGCGGTATAATTTTGAGGAGTGAATTTGAGGTAATGATCCGGCTCATTTCCAACTGCAACCAATAAGCACCTGGCAATATATAGGGGCTGAAGTACACTTACTTTCGAGGAGATCTAATTGGTCAGAACCCAATCCTCTGAGAGCAGCCTCTGCGACACTTAAAGCACCTTGGTAATCAAGATCTTGAAGATCCTGCAAAACACCGCTAAATTCATATCCTTTATGCTCAAATAATATACGTACCAGGTTGAACACAACCTTCGTTCCTTCCGGCAGAAGCT
This sequence comes from Myochromella boudieri, assembly GCA_018221655.1. Lineage (NCBI taxonomy): Eukaryota > Fungi > Basidiomycota > Agaricomycetes > Agaricales > Lyophyllaceae > Myochromella > Myochromella boudieri. The sequence goes on along the minus strand of JABCKU010000022.1, from coordinate 17,403 downwards.
TCACAGAATTCCAAAACGCTGGACCAATGGTTGTGTTCTGCAATGCACCCTTGTCGTCGATGAAGTTAAAAAGGCTAACGTCCAGAGACGCATTCCAATAGGTTGAGTCTGCAGTTATACCCCCGATTCTCACTTCCGCGGGTGTCCCTGTTCGCTTTTTAAGATTCTCCAGTAGGTTTTTCGTCAAAATATTTGGAGAAGTGGTATTTCCGACGTATTCTTCGAAGAAAGCTGTCTCAATGCTGAAACTTGCTAGGGCTGGATGGAGGCGGTGCGACGCAGTATGTGGCAAAGAAGGACTTCCAGTGAGTTTCAGGCTGGAGAGGCTTAGCACGCTCGGCACCAAGGCAGCCAGAACAGCAACTTTTCGGAAGTTTAAAGAGGACATAATGTTGTAGTCGACTGAGTCCGACGTCAAATTATTTTATAGAAAAGCCTATGTGCGACGGGCCGTATCACAATGAGAAAAAGGGGGAAGTGTACGTCGTCCATGAACATATGACGAAGAAATGAGGGGAAATCGTTGATCAAGGAAGCTCAATCATTAACGTAAATGACTGATTTTCAAATCTCACGGATATACGGCCCGACTGATGTCATCCTCCACTGTGGTTGTCGTTGTAGGAATCTGCATATGAAGAGCTGAGGCCTGAGGATGCCTGAGGATGAGTTTCCTTACACTCAACGCATGGTCTTTATATAGGAGCCAGGTCGCGACTTGGACCACGGTAAAAAATAATGAATTCCATATGTACAGAAGATGAGCATTCACATTACGTACTCCTGTTTTTGAATGGAAACCGGCTTGGAAGTTAACCGTGGACAGAGATTGAACCATGGGTTGTCCACAGCAGCCATGTCACTCTCTGGACTCAGAGTAGTCGAGGTAAAGATTGACCTACAAGTTTGCGCCAACCACTCATACGGACCGTATGCTCGTAGTTCGCTGGCCTTGCACCAGGTCCATTTGCTGGGCTCATTCTGGCCGACAATGGCGCATCCGTCATACGTGTTGACAAGCCTGATTCATCGTCTTCCGATGTTCTTTGCCGAGGGAAACGTTCTGTGACTTTGAACCCCAAGATACCCAGCGGCAGGGACACTTTAAAGAAGTTGTTGTCTTCGGCCGATATCATTATCGATCCTTTTAGACCTGGAGTCTTGGAGCGACTTGGGCTAGGACCAGAGGTGTTCTTGGGCAACGGGAAGGATGTCCCAGGTCTGAACCCCAGACTGATCTATGCAAGGATTGCAGGGTATGTTGCTTTATTTCTTCCTCATCAAGCACAACTCACCCTTCTGCATAAGGTTTCCAAGGACAGGTGAAGCGATAATCGCCTTGATATTGACGTTATACTGACTATCAGGAGGTCCTCAAAAGGACATGGCCGGTTTGTGACTTGTTTACGACTAGCGAATTTAGCTGATGCCCCTGGGAAGGTCATGACATTAACTATATAGCTCTCAGCGGCATACTTTCTGTGAGTAAAAGGAAATCTAGGCTAAATGACAACCTCAGAGATGCTCATAGATGCTTCCTGGTCCCGGGAAACCCAACTTTCCTTTGAATCTCCTTGCAGACTTTGCAGGAGGCGGATTGATGTGCGTTATGGGCATACTACTTGCCTTAATCGAACGCGGAAGAAGTGGACGCGGGCAGGTTGTAAATACGGATATGGCTCGTACCTTCAGCAAATGCACTCTATTTACTGCGCTTACCCATCTGTTAGGTGTCCGGCGCGCAATATGTTGCCGCTTTCCCTCTCCTACATTCATTAATTCCTACCTCACCATTGTTCGCTAATGAGCGAGGAAAGAACGCTCTTGATGGCGGAGCTCCGTTCTACGATGTCTACGTTTGCAAAGACGGACGTTATATGTCTGTTGGTTGCCTTGAATCTCAATTCTTCGAGGCATTTTTGACCAACTTTCTCCGCTCTCTACCGAATGGCTTTATCACATCATATGGATGGCAGCCAACGCCTCAAACTCAGCGCGACCGTAAAGAATGGCAGAGGCTGAGAGACTTCATTACGCGAGGCTTCAAGACAAATACGAGAGATTACTGGGCAACCACGTTCCAGGGTTTGTCCACCACTCTTATTCTTATAACAACCAACTCATGGTTCGCGTAGGCACTGATGCCTGTGCAGTACCAGTACTTACGCCTGATGAAGCACGGGCCTCAACATCACCTTCGTTGCCTTTCCCTTGTGCTCATCCTGAAATCGCGGGATCTACACCCCATTGGACTGGCAATACAGACACCTTCATCTTATCGCCTGGACAGCATACTCGGGAAGTTCTCGGCGAGCTCAACTTCAGTGAATCTGAGGTACGACAACTTGCATCAGATGGCGCGTTAGGTGAAGAAGCCCGCATATCTCTTCGTTTGGGTCACAAGCTATGATTGTCAGCTGATGAAGTTTCATCGTTTCCGGACCGTTGTAGCCTACGCTTGTAAATTATGTTCCATGCTTGTATGTAGGTGGACAATAACATACATCGTGATGGCATGCAGTCATAGTCAACATATGAGCTCGTTTTTGAGTTGATTGCTGAGCTTGTTTGGACCGGTAACTTATTGACCAGACATAGTTGGCAAAATCACATGCAAGATCAACACTCTTCACCTTGACACGCAGTTTAGCTACTACCGGTGAAAGATTCGTTCTTCACATCTACCTTCCAGTAATGGCAGCAAGTAGGGAATTCACAAGAGAGGACGTCGAGACAGTGCGTGAAATTTGAATAATTCGAATGTTCTTGCAAGTTATCAAATTCACTCGGCAGCACAATAAAGATGGCGACCTGGTGGGTGCACACAACGATAGTCGGCGAAGCGTAAGCTAATTGAACCGTATGTTACCCTCAGTGGGTAGTTATCGATGCCAAGGTCTATGACCTCTCAAAGTTCAAAAATCTACATCCTGGTGGTGCCGCTATCCTTCTGGACGCGGAAGTTGGTATGTATTCCAGCCAACAATTGAGGAAGTTGTGACCGGACGTTTAGCTTCACCGCAGCTGGGCGAGACGCAACCGAGGCTTTCTATAGCCTACATCGGCATGAAATTTTGGAGCGGCCTCAATACAAGCGTCTCCAAGTCGGAGTCCTCGCGGGTGAAGAGAGCAAGTTACATGGACGTATCCCTGGGGCGCTTAGCGGCGTACCCTATGCTGAGCCCACTTGGATCACACCAGGGTATCACAGCCCTTACTTTACTGAGGTACCTATCAGCTTATTGGACCGGTTCATATCAGAACTAAACGACATCCCCCAGAATCATCGCCAATTCCAGAAAGAAATCAGGCAGTTTATGGACACTGTTGTCTATCCGGACGCCTTGGCACGTACCTGTGGCATTCAATTGACAATATATAAACTGACTATTTATGGTTCAAAGGCACGAGAGGCGGATGGAAAGCGGCCATCGCAGAGTGTAATTGACAAGATGGCGTACGTCCTTCTCCTTGAAGCTGTATTTTTTGGGTAATCTCTCCCAAAAATGGCAGGGAACTGAACCTACATGCTATGCGAATGGGCCCTGGAAAGCACTTACATGGACGGAAGCTTATGAATGGACTCGTGAAGCCTGAAGAGTTTGAATACTTCCATGAGGTCACTCACTTCCCAAACCACGATTGACCAAACGCGCTAATCCATATTCGGACTGCCTAGCTTATCATAACGCAAGAGTTTGCTCGATCTTCACTCCGTGGTTACGGTGATGGTACGTTGTTTACAAGCGCTTCTTGTGCTCGAACTTTCTAAACATTTGGGTGTAGGTCTTCTTGGAGGCAAGGTTATCGGTCTTCCTCCTGTCTTGAATTTTGGCAGTGAGGAACTGAAGTCCAGAATTGTCCCTGAGATTCTGAATGGAAAAAAGTTCATCTGCCTTGCGATATCTGAGGCTCATGCAGGCAGTGATGTTATGGGATTACAAACCACGGCCGTCAAAAGTGAGGATGGAAAGGAGTGGGTTATCAATGGTATGCTACCTTACCTTTCATACGGTAGGTGATAACTAACACTGACCCAGGAAGCAAGAAGTGGATCACAAATGGAACGCAAGTCTAAGACGCCGCCGTAACTGATATAAATCTAACTATCCGAGTAACATAGGTTTGCGGATTACTTTACTGTAGGATGCAAAACTGAAGTAAGCCCCAATTACTGACTCATTAGTTTAATCATCTCATTGAGACGCAGGATGGATTCACTGTTATTTTGGTGGAGCGTGGACCTGGTGTTGAGACAAGGCAGATTAAAACAAGCTACTCGACCACGGCGGGAACAGCCTACATAACCTTTGACGACGTTAGGGTGCCAGTGGGCAATACACTCGGCGAAGATGGAGGTGGAATCTTCGTGATTCTGAGGTGCATTCAGTAATCCCTTCTCGTATATGATTCGAATTTTAAAATCCCCTGATAGCAATTTCAATCATGAACGATGGGTTATGTGTTGTGCATCAGCAAGAAGCCAGCGTGGAATTGGTGGGTCATGACTTGACATTGATCAACTCCAGAACGGTTATTCACCTGCTCTGCTACAGTTGAAGAGTGCCTCAAGTCAGTAGCATCCTCATGCTGGGCTGGACAGGTTACTGATGTGTTTTTCCAGATGGACCACGCAGCGCAAAGTCTTCGGAAAGCCTCTACATTCACAGGCAGTCATCCGGTCAAAGTTAGCAGCGATGATTGCAAGGGCAGAGAGTATGTTGTCGTTCTGTCATTGCCAAACTTTACGCTGACTAAACGTCCAGGCTCCCAGCATTGGTTGGAAAACATCACGTATCAAATGTGCAATATGGTACGCGTTTCTTGTTTCCATTTCCTCAAGAAATCCTCACTAATTTTTGGCTTTCTACGAAGTCATATCGGCAGCAAGCAAACAAGCTGGCTGGGTATATTCGTCAACGTATCTATTCAGGTCCTTTCTGATTACACCTGTCAGCCAAATTGCATTCCTAAAGAGTTACTCAACGTCATGCGGACAGGAAACTGCCCGTGATGCTGTGCAGATCTTTGGTGGCCGCGGTATAACGGCCACTGGCATGGGCCAATACATTGAGCATGTACGTACTTCGCTTCCTATATGATCGAGAGACTCAAAAATTGTCATGTCACAGTATCATCGCACAATACCATTTGACGCGCTTCTCGGAGGTGCCGAAGACGTATTGGCAGATCTTGGCGTTCGGCAGGCGTTAAGAGCAATGCCCAAAAATGCGAGACTTTAAACGGTCAGACTATTTGGGTGCTGAACTAGACATTGATAGATTCTGTATAATCTTACTGAATTGCATGGTAGATGTACAATAATAATTGGTATTTCTCTCCATTATTTTAAAGGAGGGGGGTTCACGTTTTAAAGTCCAATGTACATGTAGAGGTACAATCTAAAAGTGAACTGTTCTGGATCTATTGTAATACATAAATTGAAGATGGAATAGATGGAGACGCAGACCCAAAAGTGCGTGTCAAATACTGACAACCATATATATTATAACTTCAGGCAGGATAGAGAAATCATGAAAATCATTGCTGAACACCTCTCATGAAAGACCCAGAGTATGGTATGGCTTCCTGGGTCCTGAAATCCATGTCAAGCGGTTGTTGGAATGCTTCCCAGCTAAAGTTGGCTATAGAGGCGGATCTGTCAGCCGAGCTCTTGGGGATCACAAGAGACTCGAACTTACCTAGAGGGATGTCCTGCCATGCAGTGGAGTCGAGTGCTTGTATGCCGTTCATGATAGCATCATCAAAGGGAAGGGGAGGCTGGAAGAAGTTGTGCATCGGGTTTGATGAGCCATCACCCGCACCAGCCAAATGAAGTGCTAAGGAGTTCGTCCCGCTCATAAGGCTAGGGGCGAAGGGGTCTGTTGCTCCCGCAGGTGTGAAAGTTTCAAACGACAAAGCTTCTTGACGGGGAGCGGGAGACAGTGATGCACTTGAAGCACGCGATAGGGGACTTTTAGCAGCGGGCGCTGAATGAGAATAGTTGGAGTCGGTGGTGCGGGGATTGGCCGACGACATTCGGCTCTTCTTGGGGGGGGCCGAAGGAGACATGGGGTCCACTTGAGCCATGGGTGCTGCAAGGAGCCCTTTAATGAATTTAGCATACAGACCAGGACCATGGCGGTCGTCGCTGGCGATCTCTGCAGAACTCAAAAGATCAACGACTTTTTGAACAACTTCACGGATTTCGAGACGTTTTTCAATTGTCAGGTAGGACGCAAATTTTGGTTGCAACAGCTATATTTATTGAGCACTGATATGAGGTGCGGAGAGGGCAATAGCATACCTTAACAAGGAAGGCGGATGCAAAGGTGACGAAAACACTTTGTGCCTCAGGTCCGTGGCGGAAGAATATCCCTGTATATGGATCAGCTCTAGTTTCAAATATGGTCAAGGAGCACTATAAATAAACTTACGTTGACCGGGACGACAGAGATCATTAAGAACTGGATTGACGACATCAAAAGCCGCGGTCAAACACTAAAGAACAAAATAAGTCATTTTCTCATTATCAAGAAAAAGTTTCATACCCTCGTTAAGAAGGGATTTTCGTCCGTATGGCTCTTCCCAAACGCGTGCTGGAACCCATACGAAAGAGCGACCAGGCGGGCATACGGATACGCAAGTTGAAGCAAACCCGTGCGGAAGCTATTTTGAGGATCTGTCATATCTGTAGTATCAAGGATCGCCAGCCATTTTCTTCCGAGCTGTTGGAGTTCCTCATCAGTCTCCGTTGCGATCTTCTCAAAGTCGACCTCCTAGTAGAGCAATAACAATGAGACCGTTGTGAACTAAAAATCCATTGACAACGACGTACCGTGTTCAACCCTGTTGGGTGGTCTCGGTCACTGTATATCTTTGCAATGAATCCTGCGACAACTTTGAGCTCGGCATTGTACGCGCAAATATGGATGTCGAAATTCTTGATGTTATACTCTGAACTTCTCCACCAGTCTTCAGAATGGTTGGCCATATAGTCTGCAGGATTAATAATCGGCGGCTTCCCAAACTGGGACCCTGTGGATCGGTCAAGGTTGAAGCAATTCAGCCAGACACGGGTACGGTTGAGCATTTCCCGGGCGTGGGCCTCATTCACCGGTTTGGCAGTGTTGGGCAGATGGAGGTTCAAATCAGTGGCAGTTCTGGACATAAGGTGTGAAAGGCATTCTCTATTTTGGTCAACATTATGATAATCACCTGATAGCCAAGCCGAGATACAGCCAGCTTCGTTGGTCTTCCCACCTTCTTGCGGGCACGGGATACAAACTCAGTAGAATGTATGCCTGGCACATTTCGACGTTCTTGTGGCCGGCAATAAGAGCAAAACCGGCTGCCTGTTGGGCATACTGCATTACTTGGGTATATAATTCAGGCCGTCGGGCGTAGAACCTGGATGCGATGGCACAAACTAATAGCCAGTTCAGAATCTGCAAAGAAGATATTGCATGGAAATTAGCACTTACTAACGGTAAACAAGAAAGGACTGCGGTAGCAGGTCTTTTGCGCGGTATATAGTACTGGGTCAAGAAGCGAGACCGAGAGATTCATCCGCTCAAAGTATCTTTGTAAGGCGTTAAAGCGAGTCATTGTAGGGTTTACTGTAGACACACATTCGGAAAAGCTCCTCTGCCTCCTGGGGCGTGATAATTTGGCGAGTGAGGATTTGAGGGGGATGTTGGATGTTTTCCAAACGCTTATTCATGGCTTCTGGAGCAGGCACTGAAATTATAGTTGAATGGAGTTGAAACAAAGTTGGGCGAGGGACGTACTTGATCTGAAGAAGATAGGGTTTGCGATGCCTGGTAATTTTTCTTCCTCGATATCGGAACTACTGCCACGCTTTTTGGGTCTAGATTTTATGCTTAGGTTATGGAAGAGCTCGAACGGAGCAGCTGAGTTGGAGAGGCCGGCCAGCACGGCACGTTCTCCACTATGTTTCTTGCGAACAAGGCCGGGGAGGCCTGTGCCGTTAGTGCTGAGACTAGACGAGGAACCTTGGTGCCGCAAGCTGTCTACACCTTGGTTTCTCTTCGTATTTTCACCGTCAGGATGCTCGATTGCGAACTCATAGTCGCTATTTTCATTGTCTGAGATGTTGACGAAGTCGTCATCAGAGTCAGAGTCGGGGTCTTCGAGGTCTTCGTCAAGAAGATAGTTCTTAGGGATGCCAGCCCCACCAATGCCAATGAAGACGTCAAATTCTTTAAAGCTTTGCTTGGCCTTCGCAATCCAATCTTCGACGGCTTTGCTGGCTTCAACATCGTCTGAGCTGCGGGGCGCATCGGCCGAAACATACGAATCGTGAGTTCCGGACGTCGAGAGAACAGGAGATCGAATGGCAGTAGAATCGGGGAAAGAGTCCGAGGTACTTGAGGATGGCCTACCGTACCGTGAATTACTACCGGGTACCTCGAGCTGTGACATCAGATCTTTGATCTGAGTAGCTTGCTCGCGGATTTGGTTGAGAAGATGCTCGCGCTTCCTGATTGACGATGAGAACAACTTCAACGACTACGTGAATGTCATCAACTCACGGGGGCGTTCGACGCTTTTTCCGTCCTGGAATAACACAATCGTGCCCTCCGTTCATGCACCGTTTGCATGGATCAGTGTCCGTCTTAAACTCGCATTTGACCTTTAGGGTTTTACAACGCTGGCAGGCACCACTAAAGGAGGGGTATCAGCGGCTCATACAAAATAGTTGAGTATAACGGCGCTCACGATTTCGCTGCCTTAGCACCGTCCTTTGTGTCGGGTACATTATCGCCATCTTGTTCGTCGTCTTTGATTTCATCATGGCTACGGGGTCGCTTCGCTCTAGGATCAGGTGGCTTCGGGGTATATTGTGAAGGCTGTGGGAACGTGTCTTGCATCGCGCTTGGTGATGTCGAAAGATGACGGTTGGCCAAATAAGTGCTCTCAGCCGCACTACCGAAACCAGAAACGTTAAAGTTGGTATCTGGAATCGGTTTCCCAAAGTGAAAAGCATTATTAGAGTCGCTCCACGACATCTGCTCTGGAGAGGAAACGGGAAACAAGGTGTCGTATGATTCCACGTTTTGACTCTGGTTCGTGCTGGAGCCAAAACTAGGGAAGGTGGTGGGGTTGGCCTGTGATAGATTACCACTGTTGCCAAATGAGCTAGAACGTGATTGGGGCTGGCTGTTGCTAAAAGGATGTACCATGGATGGCGAAGATCCACTGCCAGATGGGAGCTGAAGCTGAGATGGGTGATAAGTGTAGGTGCTCTGAGATTGCCTGTCATCAGAGGATCCGGATAACGTGGTGAAATCGAATTCTTTCATCTGGGGTGGCTGGTGGGATTGGCCAAAGACTGGTTGCTGCTGATTCCAAGACTGGTTGCTATTATATGGATTTGACATGGTGTTGAATAGAACTGTATTGGGCTTCCGTGAAGCACGGGTAGTTGGTGTAAGACTTCTATGCGGCGCCAAAGGAGATCTACTTGGGTGATTACTGCTACTGTAACCTGTCGAGGAGACCAACCCGAGATCAGCAGGAGTACGGTAGAAGTAACGAGGTGGTGTGAAACCTGCTGGTTTATTTGGATGCTTTGTCTGTGTCGTGACTGACAGTCAACGGATCCTGACAGATCGTGGTGGAAACAGGGGAAGGGGATATACCAAATGAAAGGCGGGCCAGCGTCGAACAGTGCTGCTCAGTAGTTACTGTGGAGGATAAGATGATTGAATTTCATGTGGATGACTTGGACATGATTGTGCTACTATTATACCTCCTTCGCTAGACCCTTTACCCAAATGCGGACATTTTTGGAGCGAATTGAACAGCGTACCTTTCTGGAACAAGACACAGCTTTAGTCCGATTTTGGCCAGAAAAGACAAAGCGGCTGTGCTCTCAGTCCTTGGCAGACTACGATGTGCCCTCACTTGAGCTCTCCTTTATTACATAGCCACACTACCCTTCAAAGAAGCTGCTCTTAATGTATAGCCTTCGCGAGCCTCGGAAGACATTTGGCCTACGCCCATTCCTTGCTATGTATGAATCTCTTCCAATGGAATGTCCAACTTCTCCAGGTACTTGCGGGGTGGAATTGATTGATACATGACTCGGTTTCAAATTCTGCACTGCAGATGTGCCAACGTCAAGCTTAGTACTATTTCCTTCCCCCCTTCCTCCTCTCTCACCAGATCTCGACATATGTCAGGAGTTATCACCGTCACTTGCTCTCCGTTTCCATTAGGTTGAGCCGTTGTGAAAATCTCGATTCGACACCTCCAACTTCAGCACTTACATACACAAGACAACGGAACTTAAATCCATTGACTGCCAGTGCCACGGCCCCAGCTAACACCACGTGCCAGTTGTACCTCAAGTGCGGCGCTTTATACGTTGCTTTTGGCACTTGCATGCTCCAAGAGCACGAGTGTCTACTGTCGTCATTATTCGTCGGTGCGCCCTTCCCTAAACCATTAAACTTGAATCCCGGCCAGGCGCGTCCGCGTCTCTTTCCTTTGGCGGAATTTGTGCCCAAACTACTATGGATCAAACCTATCAATGGTGAGGTCAAGAATAGTTCTTGACCCAAGACGGCGTTTGAACCTCCATGACTGTCTTCTCTTTCAATCGTGTGAATGCCGACGACAGTCTCATAAGTTTCTCGTCTCCGATCCGCCTCTGACAGACCTTCAACATTCCTCATGCTTCCCATTCCGCAAGCATCTTTGCCGGGTGTTTCATCTCCATTTTTAGAGATTCTAAAGAAGCTCCGGCTATCTTGACGATTTTCCGTAAAGCCCTTGGCCTGATGGTACATATTCCCTCAATTCACTGAAATTCCTTCGTCTTCCTTATACCGCCTGTCAACTATTACTGGACACAGGATAGTCTTCTCATACCTTAAGATTTATTAACTGAATAACCTCAAGGCCTTATAGATATAGATACACACACCATGACATCAACAACCTGTGATGATCATTTATCGGTGAACTGTAGCTTTCACTGTCTTCAAGCGCCTAACACAAAGTCTTGCTTGTTTCACATCCTCCGGGCCGATAAACCGGCCATTTTTGGTTCAACGATACTACTATGCACAAGTCAACTTTCAGATCTAAAGACATTCCTCTTTCACCGATCCGGAGCATCTCCCTCCGTAGTTCTGTTATTGGATCATTTGTTCTGGGCTTTCCGTATTCCTCTCCGCAGTGCCTGTGATCATACCATAATTATAGATTGAGAATTCTACTTTCCCAACACGATCTTCGGTCCTTCCCCAAAACCTGATTTGCCAATCTATTGTCATCTAAAGAATATAGAGGTATTTACAGCCTGCGAACCCCGCTCACATACCGACCGGGCGAGTTCCCCCCAGGGCCCAGTGACTTCAATTCGGGACCTACTCTGGAACGTTGTGCGGCCAGAGCGCCTTCACCGGATTGACTGTGGGTGACATGCAGCACACCTATTTACCAGTCGCCGCAAATGGCGATGGGCGTTTGAAAAGACTTCTTTCTCTCATGGTCTAACTTTCATTGACGCTCGGCGAATATCGACTGATCTCACAGCAAGAAGCCTACGCTGGTCCCACATGTCGAAGAGGCCCAAGTAAAGCTCTAAATGGTTCACGTTTATGAGCTGATCACACCGGCAAAAATTGTGGCGATAAGGTGTGGCTTCGAGCACACAGGAAACAGGGGTACTACTATAACTCTGTGGCTCCCCGTCGAGATCTGGACGCACTTGACAGCTTATAATTTTGCAAAGATCGCTTTTATTATATTACTTCGTTCATTGGGATTCGGTATTCACCGAGCGCTTGCTAGGGTAGTAGGTAGCATGACGCACTAACCTTCAAGTAATGCCCTCCGCTTGGCCGCGATTCAGAACATGGGTGTAAAATAATGAGCCGTAAATGCAGCGACACAGGACTTGATAACAAAAAAACACCATTCGACGGAGTGATAGAGGTGAGTGCATGCCTTTGAGATCATTCTTATCTGAAATTCAAGTTTTGGGGCCAATAGTGGAAATGTCGTCGAATGAGGACAAACACGGCAACTCTCAGGCTCGCGTTCAGCCTCATGACCAGGCTCAATCGCATCACACCTCTGCAGCCTGTGAATATTTCTCTAACTTGACATCTTCCAGACAGTTCAAGGCAGCTGGCACCGCCTAAGCCCTTGGAATAACCCGAAGCCACCGGAATACCGCACAGATCGCCATATAACAGCCACCCTCCCCATGAAAAACCACATGGGTTGAATACCAACGGGCTCCACGTAAGGTGCAGTCGGCCAAAAAATGCATGTATTCATTACAGAGCAAGATGTCAAGAAAATAAGAATAAAAACGGCGCCACGCAAAAAAGTATGTATGGATTCTGAAAAGCCTGAGTGTATGTATATATAACAGGGCGCGAGATAGCTTGGCGGTGCAGGCGCTGGCGTCTGGGCCGTGTCCAGAAGCGTAAGGGAGACGTATAAATGAAGTGGAGTACGGATGTTACACAGCCTGCCAAGTAGAGTAGCATTGGTTAATTAACCAGTCTCAAAAGGTGTAATAAATAATGAAAGGGTTCGTCAAAAGCAAGAGTAAAAGCCACAGTGGTACATAGTACATAAAAAGGAGTGATGAAGTGGGGCTAACGTGGGATCCAAAGGGGATGGCTCTGCTGAAGTTGTATAGTTGTCAAGGACTATTGGAGCGCCAGCAAAACGTGTGGCCGATTTAAGGAGTAATATATACGGGTAAGCGGGAGGTAGGCGCATTAATTTCGGTCTGAAGAACGTACGTCAAGAACCCAACATTTAACGAAACCCATGATTACCACCTTCTATAGAGGGTGGCAAAGGAAAGGACCCTGTAACATCTTCATCCTCACCGCCACTGGTGTACATGGATGTAGTAGTCATAACAGAGGGTTGCATAGAAGCGACTCGCAGGCGCTCCTGGACCTCCTGTTCCGATACATCCAGAGCCGCAATCAGTGACTGCATTGCACGATCGTTACTCGAGACTGAAGACATCGAACTTGAAGCAGCGTGGCTCGTAGCAAAGGGACGGGGGAAATTATTAAATAACTTGTCGTCGTTGAAAGGGTCGCTATCCATAGCACGCTCTTTGCCTTTATTCATTTTAGGAACGTCAGCCTTCACGGTTGATACTGAGGTGCTACGCGAGTGGGTCGAAGAGCGTGAGCGGACCGAATTGGAACGCGAGCGAGTAGAATTGGAGCGCGTGCGGTTGTAGTTGGTCGTAGTGCCGAAGAATGGGTTGTTAGAGCTCTTTCTCCGTTCAGGGCTCGATTCGAAGGGGTTCTTGCTTCTTGACTCGGTAGACTCTGCTGCGCTGGGATCTTCGTATTCAATGACCTCAGCAGATTCCCAGCGGTGGAGCTGAGACGTTATGGCGACAGGGGTTGGAATAGCCATGTTGAGCGAGGGGGACATTGGATTGGTAGAGGTATGATTAGAATGGACTGTGACGAACGAGTCCCCACCAACAGTCGCACCGTCCCAGGAAATTGCGGGCCCAGTGTCAACGCGACCAAGGAACTGCCTTGCAATTGGCAATTCCGTAGGTTTGTCGTCAGTCGCAAGCTCTTGAGCAAGGTTTGCGTTATACTGCGCAAAAGGATGGGCGTCGAATGTAACTGGTTCATCTGACTTGTGAGTGTACGCCGTCCTAACGCTGGGAGACTTCTTAAACATAGTGAGTTTCTCCATGGGCGCCACATTGTCGACTTCCTTCGCTTGGTACATTCCCTCCCATTTGTCATCACCCTCCTCTAGCTTGTTCCATGGTTCAAGGTGGGAACGTCGACGACCAAGGTCACCTTTGGCATTGCGAGGAGCTCCTAGAGCTCTCCGTGATCGGCTTCGATGCTTGAGTGAGTTGGAGTAACGTCTATAGAGCCATAAACCGAGAACAATCAATCCGATAGCACCGATAAATGCGCCAACGCAAGCACCGATTACAGTGCTTATCGGTATTTGACTCCCTGAGGCGACAGCCGGTGACGAGGATGGTTGAGGGGTCGAAGTACCTACTGCTGGTAGCTCCGAGGGCCCTGATGTTGAAACTGGAGTAGTCGTTACCCCAAGGTTCGGAGCGGATTGAGAAATGCCGGATGTTGCAGCAGGGTCGATGGCGAGGTCAGTGGCGGTAGGAACATCGGTAGCTGTCAACGCAGCGCCGCTCTCGATGCCAAAACCAGTTGGAGCAGTGAATGGGTCTGTATTCTGCCGATTGATAACATGGCGAGGAGCGATATGAACAACCATTTTGTGAAATGGGGAGCTGGGGGTATCGAAAGGAAGGAGCGGGGGGGAACTAAAGAGTGTACTGCCTCAGATAGAGGGTAAAAGTTCGATCAAAATGCTGGAGAGGGTGAATGATCAGTGTTTCATGACTAACATGAAAGATTTTGGTGGGGACGCACGGGAAAGCACTAGCGTCAGGCCAGCATTCAGGAGAGGAGATGCTGGGAGGTAGACAAGACGAAGAGCTGGCAAGCCTTCGTTGTGGCCGAGGTGGACCGTTGGAGTGGGTGGAGTTGAGACGCAACGTGTGACTGATCAAAATTACTGTCCGTAACCGTCAAATCACGTTTTCATCAACTCCCAAGATTCTAGCCGTTTTCGCCGATGCCCACAGTGATGTAAGCGTGGTCTTTCTAGAAACTAGTAAGTACCCACCAGGAGAATTAGTAGTGCTTAGGCAACGCTGGTCAGAAGTTACCAGGTAGGAATATATGAATGACTGAATTTCCCCTTGTTACGACCTCTTTCACCTATTTCAGGAGTATGATTTTGATAGCGTTTCTAGGCGTTTTTAGATCTCCATCGTCAAATGATTTACTCAGATAAATGAAAACCATATGTTACTTCGAGTAATGGCAGTTTGACACCACCGAACATCATCGGTCAAAGGCCCGGTGTAACAACACACGGCATTCGTCTGACGGCTTAGAACGTATGGTCGAATATTACCTCCTGACATGGAATGCACCAGGCCCAGCATTTGTCTGTAATCCTACATACGATGGCGTCTTCCCCACATACCACATATCTGACGGCGGATAATTAATTGCATATTGATCGGTGCTATATTTGGGGTTCAAGTTTGCCACGCATCATCCTCTCCCGAAACATTGTGAACCAATTCTGAACACATCTCCCCCCCCCCCCCCAACTAATGCGCGGTAAAACAACCCACATCTTCCTCACGGGGTCCACTGGTTCGCTGTCTTGTCACGTCATGTTTATCTTTCTTATATCTGTTCTTAGGTTATGTTGGCGGAAGCGTGTTGACCCGATTGTTGTCCCACTCATTATCAGACACCTTTGGCATCGCCATCCTCGTGCGTGACGCTGCTAAAGCGAAGGCTTTCCGGACACTTGGCGTCAAAGCCATAGTTGGATCAAATTCAGATCATACTTTGCTACGGCAGCTGGCGGCCGAGGCGGATGTGACCTTTGCGTGTGTGAGGGATTTTGATGTTGCAGTTAAACCACCCACCTGAAGCTGTTGGTTGACACGGAATAGACTAATTCGGACGATCTTGATGCCGCTAGAGCAATATTGGCAGGCTTGAAAGATCGATTTGACAAGACAGGCGTCCCTCCATCTCTAATCCACACCGTCCGTTATCTCCACGTGTTGACTGCTTTTCGAATCTGATCAATCCCATCCTGTTGTTAGTCTGGAACTGGTAAAATCATACGCCACTTTGCCGACATGTCGAGTATGAATCTTTCTGTTATATAGGTGTCCTTATCGACGATGCGAACGGTCTTGAATCCACCCCAGATATTTACTCTGATCTTGATCTTGAAAAGTTAGAGTCTCTCCCTCTGACACAACCCCACCGTGACGTGGATTTGACTCTTGTCACAGCCGATACCCAAGGTATTGTTCGTCCCCCCATTCAACTTTATCAAATTGTTAACCATGGGTACTGGTAGGATATGTCAAAACATACATCGTCCTACCCAGTACCATCTATGGTTTAGCTACTGGACCACTTGTTGATCTTGGTCTGCAAAATGCACAATCACAACAGATCCCAAGGATGATTAGAATTGGCCGGCAGCGAGGGGAAGTGGGGTATGTTGGGCTAGGCAAGAATATCTGGCCTCACGTCCACATCAAAGAAGGCGGGTTCTTGTATCGTCATATACATCCATAATAACAACTTTCACCTCTTTCAACAGTCACCGACCTTTTCGTACTTATTTTTGATCAAGTGCTCTCTCACAAAGATCTGGCGCATGGACGGGAAGGATTTTACTTTGGCGAAAATGGTGAATATGTGATGTGGAACCTTGCCAAAGCAGTTGCACAGGCACTTTACGATGCGGGCCAAATTACAAGCTCCATGCCATCGAGTTATACTGTCGCGGAGATGGAGACTCTATTTCCTAACGGCACGATGTACGGCACGAACTCACGGTGCAAAGCCGAAAGGTCCAGGGCCATAGGTTGGCGCCCGAGGAAAGGTTATCAGGATTTGCTGTGCAGCCTAAAGGCCGAGATAAGCTGAGGCTTAGGGAAATATATAGGAGGAAGTTTCGTTGTGGTTAACATCCTCCATCGCGCTTCCAGACTGGGTATCATTTTTCGAAATCCGTGGTCCCATCTCCCACTCGTGCGACGAACCTTGAGCTTTACCCTGCAGAGCACCACTCTGGGACTGGCTGAGGGCCCTCAGGGCTGCTAGCTAGATCATAAGAATATCAAACCACGGTTTCCATTTGTTCTTCTATGTGCACCACTCAAACACCCCTTCCTCCACATCCCCGAACGGCACCAAGTTATGTTGTCTAGTTTACTTGCCTTGAAAACTACTCGAAAAACGCAGAAAAATAAAACTCCTCGGACAGAATGATCAGGCTACATACAAACATCACAACAAAAATTGAACGGATTGATCTCACCTACAGTTACGAGTCCTATCATGTGATAGGACGAGTTCTTAACCTTGGAAAATGGCGCTATTTTGAAATTACATCTTTGCACTGAAACCTGGATCTGACACGTGATCATTTATAGTCATGGTAGATGTCCTGGATGCGTCGGTTTAGGTATATTTTATGCTCAAGATTATTCTAGCTACCATCCTAACCCACATATTTGTCCTGTACATAAGGTAGCATGCAGTATAGTGTAGTTTTCGTTACGGAATATGGTACAATACTCGATATGGAAGATCGAAAGTGATCGTGATGGTAAATCGGATCGGAAGTTAATTAGTGTCCGACACATGCACTGGAATGTTCTGGAATGTTCGTGAAAACATCTTTTTCTTCTTAGTTTGTACCTATGCGTCTCCGTCGTGAATTAAAGTCAGTTCCCATCTTCATTTCGTAACACATTATATGAAAAGCAGCTTGTACGCA